>VWPW01009232.1:498898-799126 GCA_013389825.1 Crypturellus undulatus
AAGATGGTATAGGTTTGAATTACAAAACCCCCTCAAACCTTCTTTTCTTTCTTTTTTTTTTAGAAATACTAAAAAAAAAAAAAAAACCCCACACAACACCACACACAGAAAAAAGAAAATTCAGCTTTAGTGGTAGCCCTGATAACAGTGCAATTATTACTCCTGAGTACATGTCTGCTCATGTTACTGTTCTCCACCTTGGCTTTCCTCTTCATTAAATCTACCTACTTCATACCACTTTTAGACTGCGAGTTCTCTGAATTGCTTATAATGTGTTTATCTAGAATATAACACAACAGAGACCTGATTTGTTTGTTTTCTTACAGTACTGTAGTGTAGATAGTAGAAGTAATAAATAAGGAATTAAATAGCTCCAAGAGGGACCACAATGCACAAATTGAGATATAGGTAATATATCTCTTCCTAGAAAAGAAGGCCCACAAAGTAACAGATAAGCAGTACATGGAAACCATTGGCAAATGTCAGCAAAAGTATTTTCTGTAAATAACAAGAAAAGTCCCAAGTTCTTTTTTCCCCCTTCGCTATGGGAATAAAGATGATATTTTAACCACAATAATAGTAAGACTTGATTTAAACAAAGCTCTGAAGAAAATCAGTATTGTTTTTAGAAAAGCTTCTTTTCCAGAATGCAGTGTATTATTGCAGATCACCAGAGAGAAAAATGTATTGATATTGATGTACCAAAAATAAATTTAAATAATGATACAGAAACAGTCATGTGGAATCCTTCTACTTAACTCATTTTTTTTTAATTATTATTATTGTTGTTTGGGAAGGGCAGTTTGTCTTTGAACACTCAGTATCCCCACCGACAGTGGGTTCTGGTGAAAACAAAGGATAAAGCTGTGGCCAGAGGTCCTTCAGATTTAGAAAGCATAGAAACAGAGGAAACAATTCTTCATAGGTCTTCAACCTAAAGACGCTTAAGAATCTTTTTGAAGAGAAGCTGAGAAACATCAACTGATGAAAGCTCAGGAGAGCTTGCAAACTTGCACCTGTTGCACCTGCAGTTCAGTCAGTCCCAGTTGGATGATGGTATGTGGGGAACTTGGAGCTTAAACTCTAGGGTTAAAAGTAGGAAGTGTCTTAACTTCACTGTAGTCATATCTCCCCGTCAAAATTCAAGCAAACATTTTCTGGAGAAGATGTGGGAAATACAAAAACAGCCCTCATGTATGACTGTTGATGAAAACTAAGAGCTTATCCATTGAGTGCTTTTTCCTTAATATTCCCTCCTGCACCCCCAGTATTTTGCTCTTGGATCTGACATTCGGTATATTTTAGAGATCCAGGGATACATTTTTCAGCAAACAAAGAAAAGCTGCTCTGGAATCAGGCCCCTGCAAAGCAAAGATAGAGAAATTCCCAAATGGAAAACCACCTCAGCTTCATATTTAAATCTAATTACATTCTTTCTCAGATATAGTCTTGCTTAGATTTTCACCACAGGTAATATAATCTCTTAACTGCCGATTAATTTCTTTTTAATCAAAATGTTTAAGCTTTGGCATCAAGTTAAGGTTAATAGATCCCAGAAAATTTCTTCGAGTCATTTAAAAAAATAAAGCTGTGCTCAAGATTTTAAACATTTAATTTTACATATTCTTAGCATCCCAAGTTCCCTACTTGCATTCATCTGATTTAAAAGACCACTGCAGCTCAGATCTCGCGGAAGATTTTTAAAAAATGGTGAGCAAAAGTTTGATACTAATCCAAATGGACCAAGCCTACACAGTTTGACACTGCAACACCAAAATTCCCCGGGAATTTGGATAGCACCTTCAGGAAGTGCAGCATGAAGCTCTTGGATAAGTCTTATACACAATCTGTAGAGCAGAAAGCAAGGACTTGCTTATCATAGTTTAACAACTATAAAACATCCTGTCGGACACATCGTGCACTACTAGTAATATCAAAATAATCATAGAATATCTGGGGTTGAAAAGACTTTCTGAAAATCACCTGGATCCAAAACCCTGAAATCAAGGAAGGTCAACCAGAACAGGATTTTGCCTAACTGGGTTTGGAATATCTCCAAGGGTAGAGACCACAGCATCTCTCTTGGGAAGCCACTCTAGTGCTCAACCACCACATCCAGTTATCAGAACTGTTCCACAAAGCACAATGATTCAGTGGAAAAGAGAAACAACATCCCATTTTCATGGTTTCTGAAGAAGTATGTAGCTTTACTATGTTGGGAAGCTTAGTGAAAAGCTTAACCACTGAAAGGTCTACTTTGGAATACCACAACCACAAAACCTTGAAATATAAATTTTACTTTCCAATACTTTCCGTTTCTTCAGAGAGTATTTTTCCCCCCTCACAGTTTCTTAATACATGTGTGCCTAATTCCCACAGACAAATACTGCACAAGCTACAGAAACTATGAGTCTGATCTATAACTTTACGAGTAGATATCCTTGTGTACTTTCCTGAACAGATATCCCTTTCTTACATCTTCCCTTCTACTACCTTATCAGTTCCTCTAAATAGCATTAGAGAAAAGAAAAGGCAAAGCAGGGTGGCAACTAGCAAAAAGTGAAATCAACACAAAAATCAACTGTGTGAGACTAGGAATCTCAATGCAAAGATGAGCAGAGACACAGGAATAAATGGAGAGTAACTAAATTAACACCATTTTGCAGTAGTTCAAAAGAACCTTATTAAAGTTCTTAGCCAGGAACTATGTTTCATCTGAGCAAGAACAGAGATGCCAGAGGAAAAAAATCACACATATTGCTCTGCTCTGCAATTGATAGGCACTTGGCCAGAAGGATTAAAATTCTAGTAACTAGAATGAAGGAGATTTTCTTAATACTGTTGCTGTGATCTGAAAGACAACGGCTGTTCCTCCTTTCCACATACTTCTCTTAACTCTTCCCAGCTGGAATCAAGAACAAGAGAGCCAAATTCCTTGGATACTGGATGTGTCAATGCATTCTAGTTCACTACAGCGTGCCACTCATCTTCACTAGTGAGGGCTTTCTGAAAACGCATCTTGCGCAAAGCAGGTAGCAGTAGAAACCTCGGAAGAAAGCTGGAAGTTTCTCACAAGCTTTCCAGCCCAGATCCAAGAGCTGCTGATAATCATCAAAACATTCAGATGCTTTCTGAAGCTTATCTGAGCCAAACAGAACCTCAAGCCCTTCAGAGGCTTGTCTGGCATGGGTTTCAACAGGCTTCAGAGTTGTTGCATCAAATTTTGAAAGTGATTTTCTTTGTTGTGTTCAGAATGGTAACCAGTGGGGTAGGAAGACTGCCCTTCTGTGCCATATCACCCGTGCTCATGTGTTTGCTTTTTAGCCTCTGCTGTTTGATCTTCTGCAACAGACTCTACACAGGTGCAAAAATTAGATGTGACACCGGGGAAAACACCCAAAGGAACCAGAGGCTACTAGAGAAATTATTAGAAGAATACCAAGGACGGGATTTCACTGCTAAAGGCTAAATAATGTTAATTTCCTAGAGAGTGATCCAACCTTCATACTCAGTGGCTCAGCACTGCAGGCAGCACATCTGTTTGTTGCAGGAAGGTCCTGGCTTTGGGAAGGACTTGGCATTCCTCCTCGCGTGGTCAGCAGGGGGTCTAGAAACTGATGCTTCGCTTCATACGACAAGCTACAGGGTTCCAAGAATAATGATGTCTAAAACACCCAGAAAATAAACAAATAAATTCAACCCTTCGTTCCCTTTGTGAAAAAGCCTAACTTGCTAAATTTAGGGTATTTTTTTTTTGTAATGATTTATAAATTTTAACTTGTCTTTTAAAAAAAACAAAGAGTAAGGTATATGAGAATATATGCATCTTTATTCTACCAAATATCTTTTAAGTAATTGAACTGGCCATCAGTTTCAGTCAAAGCTGATGTAAAGAAGCCTCAAAAAATAAAATTGCTGGGTTATGAAAAGATGAAGCAGATAGGCATGTTTATATACTCCCTACTTCCTGAGAAAAAGGCTGCAACGGGAAACCTTTACTGGACACTAGTTTATCTGCTCAAGTCTTATCTCCAACAAAAGGCAAACTGATAGGAATTTTTCCCACTGGAGGCTCAGTGGGACCCAGGTGTCTGCTCCACATGGACTCTGATGTGGGATCAGGAGTATGAACACACTACAGCCAGAAAAAAGAGAAAAAGGCAAATAATAATAATAAGAAGAAGAAGGTCTGCTAGATCAAAGATAGGCACAAATCCACAGAAAGACCAGTCTCATTGGCTCCTGTGCATACAGGGCTACTTATTTTATTACAGTTATTCAGACTAAACTTTCCCAAACAGCTATTGGAGCAGTAAGCTGCAAAACACCATCTGCATCTCTGCCAGCACAGCACCTCCCAGAGCCTCTCTCTTTCCCTTGTCTATTTACCGCTAACAGCATCAAGGCAACGGCTGCATTGAACTGAGAAGATGAATTCCCATTTCTCAAAGGCTGCCTGACCTTAAAGAGATGATAAGTTACAAAAAATCAAAACCTTTCTTTGCCACATACAAGGCCCCAACCTCTCATAAACTTTCTTATGTGGGGGACTGGCTGGTACAGGGGGGTGCCCTGGGCCCGTCCCTGACTAAAAGAAGATAAGAGCAAGATAAACAGGAGGAAGGTAGCCAACTGGCTAGAAAGATTAGAGCAAGATAAACAGGAAGATAGCCAGAGGGCCTGGCTGGAAGAAAACAGCCAGGATAAACAATGCAGAGGTTATCTCTTCCTTGCACCTATCTGCCAGTCAGCGAAATACACATTTGAGTCTGAAGTGCTCAGTGTATAAAAGGACAGTGCTAACGCGAAATAAACGGAGCCTGATGCTAACTCCTATTGAGTCGTCTCTTGCTTCCACAAGCCTGCCTCCCACATTCTTAAACACTACCCACTGAATTCTGATTACGTTTCTTAATGCCAATTTGGTACTACAGCCATACTCTCACCCCATCTTGACATGTAACTATTAGGAAACTGATACAAAAGCATTGATTCAACACAAAATGGATGAGTTTCACTGCAAAACTAGTAGATATGCAGCTGGCAGCAGCCAACGGTATGTGGTAGCATAACTAGTGGTTTTGAGCTTGGGAATTCTGGCTACATGTGGTAGAAGAAGTGTAAGAAACATACAAGCAAAAAAAATAAAAAAATAAAAAACTCATCAATCATAATGTCCCAGTCATACCACAGATTCAGGCTGCAAGGATGCAGCTTAGCAGATCACTGCACTTCTTTCTCTCTTCTGTTGCTGCTTGAATCCATCCTTCTTCATTTCCAGCCTTACACAAAGCAGCCTTGTGGTCATATGGGAACTAGCTGATATTTCTGATAGAGACTCTGTGATGCCAAACCAGATCACAGCACAGCAAGTGAAAGAGAAAGCTTAAAAAAAAAAAAAAAAAAGGACACATTTTTGGCATTGCATGGCCATCCTCATTCTTACATCAGCCCTTCTGAGGCGATAAAAGGAATATGGCCTCAGAGCAGAAGCAGAGCATGTTCCTATGCAAAGGCTGGAAGGTCAGTTCGAAATCCCTTTGAGTGGGGCTGACCAGTTGTTTTAGCACAAAGTCCTCGACCAGTGAGGCTTCTCTTGGAGCCAAGCCAAACACCAACATAGCAATAGGACAGCCTCTCCTCCATTTCTATCAATGCCATAATAAATGAGAAAGAATTTACGTAATGGTGAATAAAAATAGATTTTTTTTCATGTTCTCTGTCACTGTGGGAGACCGAAGCCCACGTTCAGAAGGCAAAACCACAACTCCCCATACCCCTTTAGTGAAGGGAGGTAAGAGAAGAATAAGTATATCAGGGCAAATGAGTTCTTGTCTGGAGTCTGGGCAGCTCTCCCTGCTCAGTAGTATGTCTAGCAAAACTTGACCTGAAGCCATGAAGCCAACCACTGCAGTCATTGACCCCCACTGACTTAGAAGACTTAATGAAATCTTGCCCTTACTGTGCTGCCTGTCCTCCAACTGAACAACAGCTTGTGAGTGTAGGAGGGAATGATGTCTTCACGTGTGTGCATGTTGAAAGAAAGGGAATTTCTGTGCAAGAGCACAGAGAACTGAGAAGCTGAAGTCCACGCTAAGTTCAGCGTATGCCTACCACCATCCATCACTCCACTGCATAGTGTTCTTGCATCACATGGAAGACTAGGAGACTAAAAGCTTGAGGTGAATTAACAGGCAAGAGGTAATGAGTAGGAGGGCCTGACAGTATAAGGAAACAAGCAAGCAATATGGCTGTAAATACCTAGCTAAGACAACAGGGCACACTCAAGTGAATAATGCCTGTGCAACACTTATTTGCCTGGGCTATCCAGATATTTGGAAAAACTTATACAACATCTCCTCCTTTTTTTTTTTTTTTTGGTCTAATTTTGTAGGACTGAGAAGCCTCCCTGGAATCTTACATTGATAAGAAATTACCAGGAAGACAACTGTACTGCTACCAGGTAGAAGATTGGCCAAGTGAGAGTGCAGTGAGGGCCACTCTGCCCCCATACCAGGCATCGAGCAGACCAACAATTTCTCCATGGTCACTCTTTGCAGGACAAGCATATGGAACAGGACCCGGGGCTTAACAGGCTTTTCAGGTTACTATCCATTCCCAAAGTCCAGCCAAGGAAAGAACACTTTATTTTTACACGACCCGTCACCCAGTTCTCTGGCATGGCACATGCATTACTCTGGCAAGAAGCTGATAGGAAATTTGTACACCGGTGCGTGAAATGAAAAAGAAACAAGGCTGAAAATCATCTAGCAAAATAGAAGTCAACTCAAGGGCTGTTTGGATACACGTGAAGATGGATTTGATGCCTTCCCTGATGGAGAAACACAGATCATGTGCAATTAAAACCTGCACAAGTGAATGTATGCCAATCATCTCCAAAGTGCAACTGTCACTATTCTGTCCACATCTTTAAAGAGAAGAAAACATGCATTTTGACCACGATCTCCCTGTCTTTCTGCTCAGAGCTTCTGCAAGGTCGACTGCATGAGACTCTCTCATTGCAGGTGCTCTGAAGCATAGCTCTGGTTTTAAAGGTTAGAGGAATTTTTACATGATGCAGTTAAAACATAACCGCCCTCCGTGCTGCTTTGGGAATAGTTGTTATTGTGGGAAAACAGCGGGAACTGAGGCTACAAAGAGGTGAAAGGAAAACGCAAAATGCTGGCAGAAGGCTTTGGAGTCCTGCAAGAACTTTTCTAACAGCTTTTTAAAATCAATTTTCCCCTCTAAAGCCAAATATTACACAGGGAGGCTAGAGGACTGTTTGTTGGCCTGTGTATGACAAAACAGTCTATTTCAGTCTGATAATCCATTTTATCATTTATGTCTCTTGCTTATTAAAACCCATCACTTCATTTATCATAGTCTGTGCCATGTGCTTCACCTTTTTCATTTCTTCTACTTAGATTTGCTCTGTTTGGGTGCATCTGAACAGTCAGAGTTGTCAAAAGTGGTTTTAGAAAGGGTCATGTTCAGAAATAAAACCAGAAAAAACACTTCTGGAGAATGATAAGTTCTACCACCTCTGTGCCACCATCCCAAGGCAATTTATCCATCTTCCTGTCTATCCTAGCTCCTGAAATACATGAAGCACAGCTTAGAATTGCATTTTAGCAGCAGGTTGGAGTAATAGATGCTACTAGGAATAGTGACATTCCTGATGCGTGATGTGCTGTGCACCACAGGGAGTTGAAATCTCACTTTGTATGCCTTATGGCAAGCAGTAAATTCCTGATTTTATGTGCTGATGTAAAAACCTGTTTAACAAATCCATTGGAGCAGACTGCCTGGATCAATGTTATGACAGGCACAGAGAATCCCAGTGGCATTCCTATGAGAAAATATCTGAACATCTTGATTCAGAGCTACGTATTAATTTAATATGTTCATGCAAACACGTTAGAATTCCTGTTTCCACCTGCAGAGACTCAGTGTTCGCTATAGCTGTGCTATCCGTAAGCAGCTACGTAAGCTTAGCTGGAGTCAGTAAAAGGGTATTTAAAAGGGTATTTACTGTAAAAAAAAAAGTGGTTCGGAAAACATTTGTGGGCACCTAATCACCTGCATTCCCCCTGCCAACCAATTCATAATGCTCTATAGAGTTAATGTGTGCATACTGCCAGATTACATCATATTTTTTAACATTCATCAGCTCCTTCAGTGGCATTCATCGTTCTTCTTGGATACTTAGAGGGGAAAAAGGAGGAAATGTAGATGAAATGTGTTCGCAGTTTTGAAAGATGAGTAAGTAGGAGTCATCCTGAACCATAACTATCTACTGTGCTAAAATTTTCTCATCAAATGCACGAAAAAAGTCAAGAAAACTTATTTCCCTATGGCGACTTTAAATACATACAGAACTGCTTGCACAACAAAGAGTCTTTGGTCTAAAGGTTTTTGAGCAGATAAGGAAAGCATGAGGAATGGACAACCATAACAACTACACATACTGAATATGCATATTACCTTGCCACTTGGCAGAGGATGTTATTAAAAAGTAGTTAGCTACAGTCCAAATATTCAGACCTCATTCCATAAATTTTACAATTGCTTTATGTGCACCGACTTGAACTGACAGTTGATAATCTAAAGCACTCAAGGATATTGCAAAAATCATCAGCTCTGATATAGTCAGAGGAACTGCACATAGTATTAATTATTAATCAGTCAACAACCAGGCAGCAGAAACAGGTTACATGCATAAGAACAACCAGAGCTACTTACATTAGCTCAGTATTACAGTGGTTACAGAAAGATGATGGGAGTTGCAGGACCGTCTCAAGTGATTTAATTCACAGACACTCTGCATACATATTCCTTTTTGCATTTGCTGCAGTGAAAAAAAAAAAGTACAGTCTTTGAATGTTCAACATTTCTCAGCTAAGAAAAAATCTTGAAAGCTCTGGATTTATGGTGGATTTAGTTCTCAGGAAAGAGGCTCTGAGAGAACTTTCATCTCTGTCACAAATCCTACAAAGACATGACCTTGCCACTTACAAAGCCACAGAGCATATGAGAAGGAAAGCTACCATTCGTGCAGAAGGGGCTATGAAAATGTAATGGAACGGGCATTGCCAAGGTGAGAGTGCACTAACTAAGAGTATTTCCTTGGAATAAATCATCTAGACCAAGAACAATGCAAAGTTAAAAGCACGAGTTTTCTCAACCATGTGAAAGTCAGGTACTTTTTTGCGCTTGAGAGAGCATGCACATTATTCAAATGTTTTATTCAAAGGTATTACCACCAGGAGATTATCCATCTAAGAAAACACAGTTCCTCGTGTCAGATGTCATTCGGTTCAGGCCATAAAACATCAAGTGAGGCTAAGACTCAACATAGAAATTAATGTACAATCCAGTGATAATTATGTGCTGATGGCTTGCAATGAAATCAGTTGCTAATATACTATCTCAGTATTGCCAATGAAACAAAATGCTCTTCCCAACATGTTAGCCTAAAGGCCTATTGGGTCCTCGCCTGTCAAGAACTGAAGTTTTAGATTAATTGCCACAATGTTAATCTAACTCTTTGGCCAATTACACTGCTGCTTGAATGATTATGGCTCTGATGATTGTATAATTGCACTGCAGAAGCCCCAAATTCCCCAACTGCAAGTTCTCAAATACTCCAAAAGGAGAGAGAGATAAAACCATTTAGTATGGTATTAATACAGTGCATTGCAGTCAGGAAGTTCTTAGGCAGCAGATCCATTTCAGAGGCAAAGATAGATAGCTGCGCACACCAATTCCTCTCTCTTTGCTGCCTGCAGGTATAACAGCCTTATGCACTCATGTAGCTTGCTTAACCAGACCCGCCAATCTACCAAACAGAAAAGGACAACTGCTGCTGCTTTTATTTCATACTAACGTATTCCAGCTCTTTTTGCAACATCTTTCAGTGAAGTGTGCTACCATAAGTCCTTTTATATGTTATTAATATTTTTTATCAAATTAGAAAATTTTAATCAAATATTAAATTACCTGTCTTATAAAAGAAAAGATTATATTTTCCTGCCCAGGAATGCAAATTCTATATATAACTAACACAAGCAATGTTAAAAAAAAAAAAAAAAAAAAAAAAAAAAAAAAAAAAAAAAAAAAAAAAAACACACACACAACCACTAACATCTATCCATTTACTAGAAAATAAATTACTTGCATCCCTAGAGAGTGTTTAATCCCAATTATTGCTCATAGAAAGCATGCACCAATAACAAGCAAAGTGAGAGCAGCTTCCTTTCCAAATAGCTCTGCTCCTGCAAACAAGTACTTTGATAAATAACACACTAGACACTCAACAACATAGCCCCAGACCTACTCATAGGGATGGGAAATACTCAAAATTGTTCAGTTCCTTCCATTCACACTACTTCATTACCAAAGTGGTATCTCAGTAAGCACCAAGTGGGAATGATGCAAACATATTTATTGTGACTACTAGAACTTACAAGCATCAGCATTTGTTTGAGTTGAATTCTGAACATGCAGCGTTCCATATACTCCTGTATACGTTCAGATGCATTTAGAAAGTCAAAATTAGGCAGGATAAAGACATGCTGAGTGGACAAGAATTACACCAATTTCAGTGTGTAGTAAAGTAGGAAAAGCAGAAGGGTTTTGGACAACTATCTAGCAAGTAAATCACTCATCAACTCTCAAAAAAAGGGAAACAAGATTCTACATACTCTTTACACAAAAGAGGATTGCCTTCACCAGACCTACAGCCCAGAAGTTCATTAACTGCTTGACTGACCATTTTTTAATCTTTTTTGGATATGCTAGAAAAGGAGGAATTGCTGTACAGTTGAGGTTGGAAGAGACCTTTAAAGATCATCTAGTTCAATGCTTGTGCTCAATCAGGGTCACCTAGAGCATGTTGCATCAGAAAACAGTGTAAAAAACCTCACTGGTACATTGGTGGGGTCCCTCATGCACTCAAAGCCAAGTGCACTGTAGCACTGTGGCCAGCTGGCCTAAAACCTTGGGAGTTTTTGCCAACTAGCACAGTAGAAAAGGTGCCATCAATGATTTATAGGTCACCACAGCTCTAGAAAGATGTTTCACTTCGGAGCCCCCATGACATAGTTTTTGCCTGGCAGTATCTGATATCATAGATTGCTTTATTCTGTATATCTGTTCAGTGGGATAGAGAAAGAGAGCGTTCCCTATCACCAAAAGAGAAAATTAGTAGTGATTCAGAACAAGCGCCAGGTCCATAATGACTGTACACAGATGTTAGCAGAGTAAACTTGAGAAAAATATGATAAAGACTGAACAATCAGCCATCCCCCATTGGGTGGAAATATTCGAAGGATCTAGTTGAGTGGGAACATGTGCAAAATGAATGAATTGTGCATAGACCCCAGATGCATGGGAACATCTGTGATGATGATGTTGGCATTGAGAACTACTTGCATATTCATGCTGTCGTTATCGTTCCTGCTCTGTACGGCTCCTTATGGTGAAAAAGGGTTACAATTCTCACATTTACAATCAATGGTTTTGAGATTATTGGGGCATTCAGTTAACAGTAGAAATGACATTTTTGGTCAAAGGAAAACCAGTTACAATGCAAGTGTGCAGCATGCTTAGCAGTAGCAGGACTACATCTTACACAAACCTGGTGGCCATCTTGGTCACCATTAGCATTCATCTTCCATCCAAATTACCATAGACAGGAAAGTCAGTTTTAAATACCTTTGCCTTTAAAAGCCTTTTAAGCTAGCACTAGCTTCACTTCTTCAAAGCTATGAGGGCTTGCAGATGGGCACAAGGTCATTTACACTCATGCTCAAAGCTACACAGATATAAACTAAACTCTTCCCGCTTGCAGCTGTAGTGTGGCTTCGAAGTAGCTCAGCATCAAGCGTCCATAAGAGGATGAGGATGTTCAGCGATACACAAGGTGGAAAGCTCCAGGAGCGGGGCATGCTGTCCTAGTAGATGACTATTGAAGACCCCACCACAAATAAGTGCAACAAAATTAGAAAAAAATATCAAACCAAAGCAGATATTTGATGTGGAGAGACAGCGGATCCTGAAAACACTTGGATAGCTTGAGTGAAAACAAACTCCTTGCATCTCCCAGCTCTACTATAGATGTAACTATCATTTCTCTATAGCTTCTTGCCTTCTATGGCTTAATAATACAGAAATTGCTCAGAGCGCCAGATATTTGTATAACAAAGATAAATGACAGAATAAACCCCATTCCAATTGTTTGTATCTCTGCGACTATTCACATTCATTATATTAGCATTTGGTTATGAAGATGCGTGGGGTGGGGGGAAGGTTCTACCTTCACCAGGTAGAAAAACAAATACCAAATGAGCAGCTTTTCTATGATACCATCAAGTATATGTCATCCCTTGCCAACACTGTAGTTAAGTGCTTCAGCTTCCATATGTTCTTTCCCTGTATTCTGGAAATTCCTTTAAGGAGCTTTTGATCAGCAAGCTCACCACTGCAATAGTTACTGCACTTCCAGATAAAACTTTCCTTGCTCTGGCCATAATGTTTTGACATATATAACAAAAGCAGCCAAGAGGATGTGTTAATGATTTGGAGAGGAAATGCAGAACTAAACATAAGCCTTTAAAAAAAAAAATAAGTGCTCTAAATAAAACAGAGGTATGATCCTGTCCGATAAGGAACAGTGGGCTGATTAATGGTGCCTATGATTGAGGAGGGAAAGCAGCTGCCCAATTTCTACAAAACAACCCCTTACCCTCCAAACTCAAGAAACAAAAACTATGCATTACACACATCCTTTCCTTCCTCTTAAAACCAATTTGCAAGAGTATAGAGTCAGTGTCTTATGTGATGATGAGCATATAAATTCCAATTTGTTACACAGGGGCACAGACTGGAGCATAAACAGAACCATATTAGCCAGGTAATACAGATATTAACATAGCCTTAAACCAGCTTACATGATGCAGCGTTTTTTTTTTTTTTGGTATTTGACAGCATCCCTGAAAGCCAGAGCAGCCCCAATCTAGACAAAAATGTAACATCATCCTCCTTTGCTGCAACGCCTTGGAGAGTCCAACAGCCTCATGCTGCAGAGCTTCCTTCTCCCCCCGCCTGCCCATATCGATCTGTTTTTCCTTCTTCTGTGTATAGACTGGGAGCTTTCAAGGCCAGAGATCTTTATGTTTAGTGCAGTACCTTCAGCTCAACACGTGAGGCTCCGAGGCACAGTGATGATACAAAGCCATGTCTACTATGGTGTTAATGTCCTGAGGATACTCATTTTAAATTCCTTTAAAATTCCTTTAAATAAAAGGACCTTTTACAACATCCCATGCAGTAACATAGTGCTTGTTAACCTACATCTTAAAACATTGCCCAGAATATTTTAAAGCCCTTTACTAATATGGTGAGCTAGGAAACAGGGCTGCCTTTACTGCCCAGCACAGCAAAAGCACAAGTTTTGTTTAAACTTGGACTTTTACAGGGGAGTTTTCTTTTCTGGAAAGAGATGCTGCTCTATCTGAAAAGAGAGTAAAGAGGGAGGTGCAAAGTGACAGACTCCAGTGCCTGATCAAACTAAACCACTCCCAATTTGTTTCAACACATCTCCAAAGCGGCAGCTTGTCAAAGTCACCTGAATAATCCTGGTATAATTCCAATCTATTTCTCTACTTAAAAAATTGAAAATCTTTAGCATGCAATTAATATCGCTGGCAGTGACACAGCACATCCATCTGCCCTCGCACACCAGATAAGGTCTAATAACTAATATGCCCGATGGGCTCAAATAATTTAGAGCCCTTATTTGTTCTCAGGAGTGACTCTTTCTGGCTAAAGGTTTCACCAGCTCCCCCATAAATTAAAAGGGATGGAGAAAGCCAGCTAAGGAAGAAGCCTGAGGAAGAGAAATTCCATGCATGCGGGTGGTAGTTATTAGGGCAGGTTCCCCTAAAGAGAAGGTGCTGTTGTGCAGTCATTTTGAAGTATTAAATTTTGATAACTCTTTAATTACTGCAGTGATTGAGAGACTGCAGTTGAAAGGGGAATCCATCACACCAGCTCCAGTGTCTCACTCTGGTCCTACTGTGCACGTCAGACATGGCACAGAAGGCTGCAACTCAGAGAAAGGAGTTTGTTGCCATGCAAAAATGTTTGATTTCCCTGAAGAAATCTCTTTACATGAGCAAGAGCCATCCTTTGTTTCCCAAGGTAAAAAAAAATGCTGCAAAGTGCCCAGATTCCACCCTAAGCTTTTTTAAATCAGTTATAAAAGATGATTTTAGAGAAATGTTTGCTGCTAGCGCCAGTGAAGACCTCTGGTGGGTGCAGTACTTAGTTTTTAATTCTCACTTAATGAAGTTTAGCTATTAAAAATCCAGATCCCCAGTAATTTCAGTAATAAAAACACTACCTGGGAGGTTACAGTATTCTTACATTTTATCCCACAAAGTCTCCAAACATTTTTATTTGTAAACAAATTGCTTCATGCAATGCAGAAGAACTGAAAGTGAGGTGGATGAATAGCCAGAACTCGTAGATCCCATGATTCAATCTTAAAATTCAGGCATCGCATTGCTCATACCGATACACACCTTTTCCAGAAGTCTGAGGCAAAGGAAAAGAACAGCATTTCTACATGTTACATATTTCACAGTAATTTACATTTTGTAATAGCTGGAGGAAATTGCTTGGGCTGCTTCAGCTGAGCTGCTTGCACAAGCCCAGAGCACCTGCCCATTTCTAGTGCAACTAGAGCACAAGTCTCCCATTGCAGGAGGATATTGCTCATCTGCTTCTGCCCACACTGGAGCCCAGAAAGCTCATTTCTAGGCAGAAAACTTCAGATCAAGACAATATCACAAGGACTGTAGCCTTCCTCCCATGCCAATTTGCTTCTCCAAGAGCATGGATTCAGATGCAATCTTTGGTATTGAGAAAGTGTGGAGATCACATCCACATGGCCAAAAGCCTTCAACCATTTCCTGTGCCACTGCTGCTAGGGCCTCAACTGTTCATTTATTCATTTGATGTTAGATTGTCCCAAGAATCATCTGCTGTGCTCCAAGATACTGAAAAGGTATCATAAAATTTTAAAAACTAAGTAATTGCCTTCTTTGTGCAACCACATAGGATGCTTAGCAGTCTGTCAACCATAAATGAAAATATGATCTATTTCTCTGTTATGTAAGGAAATTATATAATGAAATTTAAGGTTTCAGAGTTTTCACTTTCTAATAATAATAATACTTAACCTCTTCTGTTATCAATAGCCTTTTGAAAGCAGGTATATATTTAGAACTATATTATGGTGGATAGACCATAATTTCAAAACCATTGCTATTGAAACACCCACACAGGGAGAGACTTAGGATCCTCCATTATTTGCTACCTGGTGGTTCTGACCTGCCCATCAAAACTTCTCCAAAGCTACTACATGACAAGTCTGTTGTAACATCTCCTTCCAAAGGACTTCCAGCTCTTGGCTCCACGAGGGATGATCAGGATACCAGTTCAAGGACTCCCATCCTATTCAAGAAGATGAGGGAATTAAACCTAGAATTTGGTCACTTTTATCAATTTCTTTCAGGAATAGTCCAAAGCACTTCACATCTCACAGAGTCTGACACTAAGGAGAACAGTCATGATGAGCTTCATCGTATCTTTCCCAAGCCTCATTGCAAAATTGAAAGTCTCAAAAAGAACAGGACAAACAGAACATCCATTTCCTTTCCCTGCATATTTAAAACAGAAAATACATACCTATCTAGAATTTGCCTGCACTTTTTTTTTTTTTTCTTCACAGTCTCTTCCTCCTTCTGACTGCTTTTACCACCCCAGTATCATGCTTGGATACCGCTGGTTGAGTGAATACAATTCACTTTTAGAAGTCATTAGAAGTGTAATTTTAACCATCTGACCTTCAGTCTTCCCTTACCTGTAGCAAACCTACTGATTTCTCAGCAGCAAAGCTTGCTCTTTTGTTTTAGTTCAATCGCCCAAAAGAAAAACATCCCTTCACTTAAAGTCAAATTTCCAAAGTCACTCTTGAGTGCAGAAATGATCCTTTTTCTTCAGTCTTTTATCTATATCATTTCTCTCTCCCACTCCTCCTCATTGATACAACCAGACCAATTCAGTTTCTTTCCCTTTCTATGCAAAGAACAGCTTTAAAACCAATTAGAAATCAGGGCTGTCATTTGCAATCCACTGACTCCAAAGAAAAAAAATTGAAAAAGAAGCAACCCCACACTGCCACACTGTAATGACTCCTACTTTAACACTGATGACTTCTTTAGGAGAGAGCTTGAAGTGGCATTTAGAATACATATGCTCGCTTGCCTTTATTTTGCACAGAATTGGTTTTAAAATGGATGAAGCCTCTTGGGTTCTCCGGAAAGAGTGATTCGCTTCCTTTTCCCCTTCTCACAAATAGGAGGCAGTTTGGTATTGTTTTTCTGTGAAGTCCCACCTAATAACAGCAATCCTTCCCCAGCTTTCCTGCTGTTAAGGCCGCCCTTCTCCTTTTATGTATTTCTGAAGACTACCAGTCCCCCCGCAGGCTTTCACCTTTCTACCCCTGCACAAATACATTCTAGGCTTTCCAAAACCTCTCCAGCTCCCCATTTAGAGACTCAGTGGCAGGTAGTAAGAGAGGATACATGTCTACTCAACTTCCCACCACTGGGAATTAGGAGTGCTCTAATAAGAGGACTCAACATAAATCCAGTGCCTGGATTCAAACCCATTCTCACTACCCCATGGCTTGGTCCCCTTTCTGTGTCTAATCTCAAACACTTTCAAAGCACCTGTTCAACACCAGCAATAACCATTGCTCTGAGCTGGCCATCTCCCAAGGATGAGTATGATCAAAACCAGCTCTCCAGGGAGAAATAAGTCATCTGGAGTCAGACCCTTCATCCTGCAATATTTTTTGGGAAGATGAGTCCACCCATGGTTAAATGGAGCATCTGAATGAGGTGATGCCATTTCCTTCCTCTTGTTTGCTTGGAGATACCAGGATTTAAAGTTCTCAGCCTCAGCTTCTTATCAGGACTCTACATTTGCTGTTGATAGCATTTAGTAAAAGTTATTATTAAGCAACTTTTCACTTTTATCTCTTATCACTTTCCACTCCAGAAAACCTTATCACTCCTTTCACTAAGTATATGATAATTGGAGCCTTGCAATTACAGGTACAACACACACAGATTTAATGGACCAATTTGACAAGCTAAAAGAATTCCAGTTCCCTTATCTATTAGCATTTTAATAGTTCTTCTTCCTAATTAGTCTGTAGTTATAGTTACCAAAGTAATTGTCAATGACTATAACCATAAATAAAACAGATCTGTTGGAGTTGGCCTGATCTCAGAGTAGATCGGGACCTTCTCCAAGGAATAAGGGAAGTCTGTAAAATATTAAAGAAAACTGGAAATTTGGGACAGATTAACATATCGGAGGTTGTCTCCATTTATATGAGATATATATTTATTCGGGGGGGTGTATATGTACACACATACAGTGGTTGTGTTTCATTTCTTAAATTTCCCACTTTTTCTTTTCATTTCTGTGAATCTGTATATTTTAAGAAAGGGAAAACAATGCAATGAACACAAATTAAACAAAACCAAACCAAAAAAAAAAAAAAAAAGGAGAGAGAGAGAGAGGACAGGTGCGTGGTTATGTCTCCTAATAAGAGACTTCCCATAACATTCATTTAACAAATTGAAAACTGTCAGGCAGCATTTCTGCTTCGGTGAGGGTGCAGAACAAACTGGTCCAAACCCCAGTTTTCAGCTTTCTGGAAAGACACTAGTTACCAATTTACTACCAAATGCAATAAGTACATCTTCCTCAGAGAAGACCATGACCCACATAAGACAAATGATGGGGCACCTTGCACAGGTGGGAAAACAAAATTGGCACAACTACCGAAACAATTTTTGCCAGTGATGCAGAATCCAGATGCTAACAGTCATAGATTGATTTGACCAATAATTGTGATTCCGAGGCAGATAGATATCCTAATTTTCCCTGTCCAAATGTCCCTCTTCCCTTGATCCATCTTCAGGTTCATTCTTCTGAACCAAACAGGGCCAGAGGATTGCGCTTCTCACCAATAAACTTTTCTCCTCTTTATCCTTCGCAAATTAGACCATTCTAATCACGACCCTACTGAATGCATTAAATTATACACAATTATTTGGATATTACTTCGGTGAATAATTTCCTAATGATTTCCATTAGGAATGCTACAGGATGTACAGCTGGCGCTATAGCACAGGTACTGAACTTTAACCAGACCACCACAAATTTCAGTATCTTTTGTCATCCAGCCGGAAACCAGAAACAAAACATTGAAAGTAATTTACCTTGACCCACAAATGCATATTTTACCTTCCTATACAGAATTTACTGAAAATGAGTATTGGAACGTCCAACCTAAAAATGTCATCTCCCTCGTATTAACAAAGCTTCCATACTTCAATATAGATCAAAAATATTCCTATCCACCACTCCAGAAAATGGAACAGTGAATTTTATCATTTTTCCTCACAGTACTTTTGGAAAATGAACAGCTTCCCCTTTAAAAAAAGGCCATGCTAAAAAAATACAGAAATGCTGTTTTTTTTCTTCCTTATTCTAAATCTTAAGAGATATCTTCCAAACAACTTTTCCCAACCTTACATAAAAAAATGCAAAGAAAAGCTTTCCAACCAGCTTCATGCAAATATTCACAGGGAGGACCGCAAACCAAGTGCGCCATTTCCCTGTGCAGCAGTTTACTGAAATTTACTTCATTCTTTCGGTATGAAGACCAGCATGAACTTTTCAACAAAATACAACACACTGCTCCTGTTCTGTGATCTGATTTGGCTTCCTGCTAAGTTTTTGTTGCCTTTAGGCCTGTGCCCACTATTTTCCTGTAGCTGCTTTACCTCCTCCTATTACAGGAATTTTCCACAAAACTGGGAAGTTGCATACTCTGAAGCAAGTTTCAAATTTGGAGACAAGTCCAGTGATCAGGAGCAACAGTCATATATTAATGATTTCTGCTGCACTGGTTGGAAGAGCACAGGTTTGTCCTTGTTTAGCTCAAGAAAGGTAGGGCAGATTGGAGCATTAGAAACCCAGAATTTACAGAAGCTCAAGCCTCACATACAGACTTAGAACACACCAAAGTAAACATGTAAGGCAATATATTAGCAATGCATTCACAACCACCCAAATTTGTAATTCTCAAGGAAAAAAAATACTCTTCAACTCTAATGAAATTTTGCATGGATAAGCAAACTGGACATCCCTTCAAAAGGGGTTGAGGAAGGTGGCTTTGCAAGGGGTATCCTTACTTTCCAAGCCTATAGCTGCTTAAGAGACCTGAGCTCAGGATAGCATGAAGAGAATAAACACTGTCAGCATTACATATGTACAATCTGCATTTCTGCATTGCTTACAGGCAGTTAGAGGCTATACGGGTACAAAAGATAGCCTATACCAAGGATCTAACGCATAAGAAAACAGATGAGTTTAGACAGATACGGGAACAGAAGTGGCATCCAACACTGTACATCAATAAGCAACAGGCTGTTCCAGCATCAGCAGTTAACCAGTATCAGGTGCTTTTTGAAGCCAGGTAGCAAAGCAGAATTTTAAGGAGATATTTGAAAGAGTGCTGTGATGTGGCTTTGCATAGGAGCAAGGGAGGATTTTCCCAAGGATGCAGGAAAATGAGAAAGAAGCGTAAATTTGTGCACTGCCAGTGTTTAACAGCTAGAGTAGAGGCTGACATCTGAGCTGTTCAGAGGTTGGAGCCAACTGTTGATAGCTTGAGCCTATGGGTTAAGGCACAGAGAGGATATAAAGGACCTTAAAAGCAAAGCCAGGAGATTCGATTTGATGTGATAAAGGGGGAGGCAAAGGGGGGAAATAGACAGAGCAATGACATGGTCCAAGCGCTAGATAAGGAAAAGGATCTCTCCAAAAGAATGGGGACAAGCATGAGCACAGCAGGAATGAATTAATCAAGGGCAAAGGAAGGGATATTGCAGTACCTGAGATATGAGCCCTGCTGAGCATCAGCTGCATGAATGGGTAGGACAGGCTGTGCATTTGAGACATTACAGAAAAAAGAATCTGTAAGTTCAGGCTAAGTAACAGAATTCAGGGGGGAAAAAATGAAAAAATAACTCTAACATTTCATTTTTGCAACTAGTACTACAAATTTTTCTTTAATAACCTACAGTTTGTTCCCCCCACCTTGGCCATTAACCCACAGTTAAATCTCTAACTGTGGCCTTGGGATGGAACATTGTGCTCACACGAAAAAGATTTCTCAAACTTAGTTTTCCATTTAAGTCTGAAGAATTATGCATACAGCGCAAGCAAGGCACAGCAAACTCAAGGGAAAGGAGCACATGAGAGCAAATAAAAATAGCATTTGCTGTCTGATGAATATTTTCTTACTGCATCACTACTGCTGGTAGTTATGTTTTTGTTAGCTCCAAAGCAAATTCCCATTTGGCAAAGAGGAGAACTCCTACCTCAGTGTTAAAGAGGCAGGAGGCAACACTCCTGCCCAGCAAACAGCAGTACACAAAAAAATAGTGGTACCCTCCCAGCTGCACAAGAAGCTTGATAGGATGCTCAAACATTTGGCAAAATAACATGACAAGAAATTAGCTACTTACAGAAATCACCCCATGTTGTACTTCGGATACTACTACGTCCCCCATGGTCACTAATTCTTTCTCTGGTGAGAATACAGAGAGGGTTTGGGTTTTTCTTTGCTGGAAGTGTTATAGTAGGTAATGTAATTTATCCACAGGCAGTCATGTATAACAGATGCATATGCTTAGAATAAAGAACAAAGACAGACTTTCTCCATTGACCACCTCTCTGGAGACAGTTTCCACTGGTTTAACCTAAATCATCTTTGTCATGCAGGAGGCAGTTTCTGTAAAACCAAAACCTGACAAAACACAGACAAAGCACTCGGGGGGCCTCTGCAGCAGTTGACATCTCAATGAAGCAAAAAAATAAAAAAAAATAATTAAAAAAAGCAAACGACAACAAAATCCACAAGCAATATACAACACTTGGTATTTAACCTTAAATAATAGTAGAAACACTTCTCAATATTTCCAGGAATTTCAATATTTCACCTTCCCTCTCCTCCCCAAAAAAGTTCATAATTCGGCCCATAATTAACATGCAATGTGCTGAAACACTTTTTATAAGAATTCAAACCCAAAGGCATATCAGGTAATTATCAGAGGTGTTTTTCAAACATGGTAGAAGTTCAAAGGCAATTTTTAAAGCTTGGTCAAGACTCCAAGTTTAATTTTCTTCATGTCAGAGCTTCCTTTTGAAACAGATTTGCACTTTTTTTTTTCTCCTATGAGCTAAAAATCAAACATACAAAATTTTACCTAAAACATTTTAAGTACTTCAAAGATAGCTTATTTAAAAGTTAAGAAATACAAATTTGTAGGGAAAAATTATTTTAAAAGCAAACTATTGTATAACGAAAGCCTTGTAATAAAATATTTTCACTTTATTGAAATTCCTAATTTCTTAGGAATTACAACTTATGTATACAAAAATGAAACGATAATAAACTCCAGACCCTTCTCACAGATCTGTGCCCAACATGCCTTTGTTGCACTGGGGCCAGCAGGAAATGAGGTCTTCTGACAGCAAAGCCTAACCAAGATTTCCTCTGTAGTGTCTTCAATGTAGAAAGACACATCAAGTTGAAATTTGGCCTCCCATGTGTAACAAATATTGCTATCAGCTTTAAAACCAACCAATAAATCTTTCACAACACTAGTGAAATCATTAGGGTCTTTCTTCCTGTTGTTAGATTTGCTTAAAGAATTAATTTGCATCTTCAACAGAGAATTTGAAAGTCCTCAAAATGCAAAAGCGAACAGCTGCTCTTCAGGAAGACATGTGTGAGCTTCATCTACCCCAAATTTGCCAGAGTGACATCCAGCATAAGAGTACACCACTTTTTAAATTTAATTTAAACTCTGTTGCACAGTAGGCCTTGAGGTCAAATCCACGGACATGTTGGATCTATTTCAGTAGAAAGAGTTGAACCAAGCTCCTCCAAAGCACTAATCATTGCAGTAGCAAGGCACAAATACTGCAGCCCTTGCTTAGCAAGGCCAGCAGAGTGCCAGCTTTCCTGGAGCTGCTCCATCTCTGAAGGAGACACGTGGCAGAAGCGAAGCTGAAAGAGAACATCCGTTACCCGCAGCTCCCTGCTGGAGAATATATTGCAGATGTCTGCAAACTAAAGAAGTTTTGTGGCCAGTCATCTGGCCGGAATGAGAAGAGGAAGCAAGGTCAGCACGCCACGTCCTTTTCACTTGCCTCCTCTTCAGCCTTACCCAAGGGAAGACCAAGGGACCAAAGGCTCTAGGATTTCAGTATCAAGGACAATATGGTCCTCATTGCAATTTTTCAAACAGGTTCCATGTGGGACTTCAGAGTGTGCTTCTCAATATCAAAGCTGTGATTTGCATCGCCCTACTGACCTTTTAAAATCAGTGTATAAATAAAACAAAACAAAAAAACCACCACACAGTCATAACAAACAGCACTGCAAAATACAATTGTCACTTAACTGCTTATTGCTCAAGCAGATAACAGGAGGAAGTATTTGGGGAAATGCCCCTTATCTTTTACTGCACAAGACCCAAGAAGCCTCATCAGTAAGATTTGGCATAAGCACAAAGTTCTGACCACGTGCAACAAAGCAGAGCCTTGCTACCAGGCTTTGCATGTCGTGACCAGGCTGCAAAACGTTGCCTACACAAAGACAGGTTATTTTCACTGCTGCTCTGCACTGGCCAACGTCAGCCTCCTGTCAGCAGCCCTTCTGTGTCTCTCAGCATCTGCGAGGATGGTGGTGGCGTCAACCTTTTACAGGGAGTAAAGGAATGGTTTTTGCTAAGAAATGGTTTAGCTCTTTTTGTCACCTTCTGTCCTTTCCTCATAATTTATGATTCCAAACACAGTTCACGCTGTACACACACAGCTGCACCACTCTAGTTGCCCAAGGTTCCCTTGAGCATGAAGGGAAGTTCGAGCAAGGCATTCATGTAAACTCGCAGAGTGCATGATTAGGCCTAAGTACAACCAGAAATAATCAGAGTTATTTCTGAAAGTGACTGATTTTACTTTTTTCCTCTCCTCTCTACACATTGATCTGCAATTATTCTCAGGAAGCAAAGGCCTTGCAGGAAGCCTACACACATTCTTTGGCACTCCTGAAGTTCAAAGAACAACTGAAAAAAAAAAAGAAAAAAAGAAAAAAAAAAGTCCAAACACTTGTTGCCTTCAAATAAAGCAGGAAATGTAATTAAAGACTTCAATTACACTTGGCATTTCTGATTCTCATGCAGTAGGAGGCCACCTTGCCAAAACCGGCAGAGCAAGACTCCCCAGAGAGAGGCTCTGAGCTACATTTGAGGCCTCTCTATTAATCATTTCATCATCATCAAAACAGCTCTATTTAAGCACCCTGTTTAATGATTAAATGTTACACATTAAGGGCTGAATATTCAAAGAGATCTTATTTAGAATTTGTTGATGTCCATGTGACTGTGTGCAGATCTCCCTTCCAGTTTTGCTGCTCTAGGGGCATGGAGTGGTTTGAGTGCCTGCACAGTTGAATTTTAATGTCAGGATGAAGCCCTGGAGTAGACATGATTTAGTCCCCATTCTGAAAGCTGGAAAACTAATTAGTGCTTTACCTGTAGTTCAACAGAATAGTTTATGGAATGGAGAACCTGACTTCCATGTGCACAAAAATCATCATCTGCATGGTCAAACAGAGGACCTGTTTTCAAGCTTCATTTCAAGTTACTAGCAGCCAACTTTGGCATGATTACTGACAAAAAACTACAATTTATATTTTCTTCTTTTTTTGGAGTGGGGAAGTGGGTGATAATGCAAGTATTTTACTAGAAAAACACAATCACTATGTGTTCAAGTTATTTACCTTCATACATGAAGGAGACTGGACATTATGACAACAATCCCAGAATCTGAATTATTCTTAGAGCTCTTTCCTGAAGCTTTTGAAGTTCTATCCAGTTAATTCTTCAAAAGTCATATCTCTTGCTATAACCTAGGTCTACTTTTTGACTACTTATTAATATTTCAACTTACTAATGAGGGCAAGGCACCTCATTTTGCAAAGCTTTGCCTTACAGCAAAGCTGGCGGCAAACTTCTTATGTGCCCAGAACATGCTCATATGCTGGTGCCAATTAGTTTTTGACTAAAGTTGCCCACACGGTGCAATATGATGTTTTCAGTGGTAATTTGTTCTGCTAGGAAACAGGATGCGATTAGTAGGTCAGGACAGTTTTTACTGAAGTCACACTACTAATGGGTCCTAGAGATATGCCTAAAGGAATCTAACAAAACTGGGCGGACAGCACCAGTTCACAAGGCACACACTATGCCATGACTCAAATATCAAAAAGTCACTACACACATCTTAGCTTCTTATTTGTACCGTTTTTGGCTTTTAGCAGATCAGCATTTTTTTAAACAAAATGTCTGTAATTATTTTTTCCTGTATGGAAAAATGCAGTAATTTGAAGTGCTTACATTTTGGCTTAAATATCAAGCTGTGTGTTTGTGTCTGCATTTTAAACAAGAAGGTTATTTCATTTTCTTTTCTGGTTATCCTTCCCCCACATAAGCATCTGCTGTTGCTAACAAATGAATTGATGAGAAATGCAGTGTACTTGGAGTTCTCCTTCCCCTCAGAGCTCTAATGACGAGGAATGCTGTCACAAAAGAGAGCAAACTAAACAGCACCAGGGTTTGATGGAGTAGAAGTAATCACTAGGAACGGTGTATAAAAGTTTATGGAGCTAGATCCTTCAAGTCCCAAAACTCCAATTCTTCCAGAAGTTACCCCTCTACTCAGCCCTGGTGAGGCCCCATCTGGAGCACTGTCTCCAGTTCTGGGCCCCACAGTACAAGAGGGATGTGGAGCTGCTGGAGAGAGTCCAGCGCAGGGCCACGAGGATGATCAGGGGCCTGGAACATCTGCCCTAGGAGGAGAGGCTGAGGGAGCTGGGCTTGTTCAGCCTGGAGAAGAGAAGGCGGAGAGGGGACCTCATCAGTGTCTATAAGTGCCTCAAGGGAGGCAATGAGGAAGATGGGGCTGGCCTCTCGTCACTGGTGGTCACTGACAGAACCAGAGGAAATGGCCACAAACTGAGGCATAAAAAGTTCCACGGGAACTTAAGGAAGAACTTCTTGACGGTGAGGGTGACAGAGCACTGGCACAGGCTGCCCAGAGAGGTTGTGGAGTCTCCTTCTCTGGAGATCTTCAAGACCCGCTTCGATGCAGCCCTGTGCCAGGTGCTCTAGGTGGCCCTGCGTGTGCAGGGGGGTTGGACTAGATGACCTCTAGAGGTCCCTTCCAACCTTAGGCATTCTGTGATTCTATGATTCTAAGTCAGTGGGAGTTGTTATTGGCCATGTTTATGCAGGGATGTCCATGCAATGGCACAAGAAAATTTATAAGCCCATAAGCAATCAGTAGAGCGCCGTGGCTAATCTACACAGCATTATCCAAACATCACCATCCAAGCAGAAATCTCTGGGACCTTTAGGTATATAAACTCCTGGATTAGTTTTAAAATCCATAACAGTCGGGGCCTACCAAGTTTACTCGGGTCACACTCTTAGGATACACTTAGGAATTGCATCTCTGCATCCAAAAACCAACAGGAAAAAAAGAAAAAAAAAAAAAAAAAAAAAACACAGAGGCAAAAGAGCAAACAAATCCTCGAAGCCTGAGGCAGAGAACTTTATCCAGATAATAATAATGGCTAAATCACTTAGCCGGATGCTCAGTGAGCAAAATGAGAAAAATGTGTTATCTTATACTTTATTGGAACGATATACTAAAGTTCAGGCAAAAATTAATCCCAAAGAGTCCATTAGCATTTGTTTGGAACTGTTGCAGACTAAATTATCTCAATAGTACCTTTGGGTTTGAAAGTCTATGGAAATAGCAGCTCCTTAGGTCTTAACTGACATCTGGTGGCAAGCTTGACATTTTCCAATAAACAAGACTGAAAACTCAAGTCAAGGACATCAGCAGAAAAAAAGAAATAAAGATATATAATTAAAACTTCTCCTTTACTATTAGAAGTGAAAAAGCATTGTATTTTTTCCATTTTCAGGTACTTTCGCATCTACATCAGGCACATTTCCGGTCACAAAAGCTTACTATTACTGCTAAGTGAGTGTGGGCTATTATACACCAAAATATATACAAGATCAATTTAAGAGTGATTTTTTTTGGAAACATGAGATAACCAATTAATCTTTCCCCATCCATTTTTGCTTCCAAATCAGGTCACTCATTTAAGCATTTTATATGACAAAGTGATAGCACACATCCACAGCTGATGGATTGGCCACCTTTTTTTTTTTTTTTTTTTTTTTTTAAAAAAATGACTGCAACAGTATTACAGGCACACAAATAGTCTGAAGCTACTTTTTCAAGGCTAGCACAATTTAAATATACTCCAGTGTGTCAACCACCTGCCAAAACTTTAGCTGAATCAAGCAGTTCCAGATCATTGGAACTCTAATTATTATAAGCACAAGTGGCTCTTGGAGCAGCAGTAAGCTCTACATGACAGTGTTGGCAAGCACTCTACAGTCAAATGAATTAAACTCCACTTGCTGATTCTGATTACTAGATCATTCACTATTTTCTGATCATTTAGTTTCACAGGAAATTAGTGTCAGTGCTGAATGTTTTCAGCATGATAGAAGTCTGGGGCCTTTTTTTTTTTCGGTCTGTTTTTCTTATACATACTCAAAACTCCCAAAGGCATAAGGTTTTTCCCCATTTATGCTCATGGAATAATGACTGAGTTGATGCATTTTAAGAAGTCATGTTCAGTCATGACGCAATAAGCAATTTTTATTACATATTCCTTGTCAATTATAGATGCACATTAGGACACATTAGCTGAAACCAGCTTTGGACACCTCTGCTGTATTAACACCATTCACCCTGTGCCACAGAAAAACAACTTTAACATAAACAGCTTTTTTTGCCTTTGTTCTGGTCAAGATTTTGTTGTAATGACAGAGGTTTTCAGGTCACGAAAAAATATGCTGGGTCAGAATTTGTCTTGCCTGCTAAACAAGAGGCAGTTCTTGGCACATGAACAGGAAGGAAGAGAGCCTTCCAAGGATTCCAGGATGAGGATGATTTAGAGTTATTATTATTGATTGAGACACTCTCAAGAAGTCCTTTAAATTTAATTTGAGATGACATTAAAAATTATATGTATTTTACCTAAAGTTCTGAATGATTTTTCAACTAGAGATGTTAGAGAGACTTGTGTTCAGATTTTTAGTTGTTGTCTCAAAAGTCGTAACATCACTTGGCAAGAATCACTACAAAGCCTACAAGTCTTTGTAAAATGGAAAATAAATAGCAGGTCAAAATCAGGATAAAGTGCACAACAAAACTGGACTGTCTTCAGCTGCAATCAACCAGTCAAGACTAATCCAGAAATTTAAATGTAAATACTTCTCTGGTCTGTGTTTATTCTAGCAGGTAAAGAACTTTGCTCAAACTGCAAAACCAGTTTAAGTAGTTTCTGGCTTCAGGCATGTAATCTTCAGTTTAGAGCAGAAAGATGTTACAGAACAGACAATAAAATTACAAATATTTTCCTCTGTCACAGTATGATTCAATAACCACCATGTCTCAGCATTCTCAAAGAGCCTCCTAAAGCCTCTGCATTGTGCAGTAATGAGGGCTAAGATTCTGCATCCAGCCTTACAGGAAAAGGAGGGCAACACTTTACAACCTGTGTGCAGAACAGATGCAACCAAAAGCAAAGGTGTAGCAGAGTTAGGTAACTACCAACTTGTTTCTTCCATCACACCTTAATCAAGGAACAGGCATTCAAGCCAACTAGGTGGGCATATTCACAGCTTACAGAGTATATGACAACCTCTGAATTTTAGTTGCTTTCATTCCAGCTTCTTTTCCTTTCTCTTTAGAAGTGTTATATATTTCTTTGTATATTATATAACACAATCCAAACTCCATGCCAAGGATCCAACAGCAGGGAAACTATGCACGTTGAAAGTGCACAAAACCCCTTTAACTTACAGTATCAGAATCTTTCTGGAAGCTCAATCCTTCCGAAAGTTCAGGTCTCAGTGTGCACTTG
Organism: Crypturellus undulatus; assembly: GCA_013389825.1. Classification (NCBI taxonomy): domain Eukaryota; kingdom Metazoa; phylum Chordata; class Aves; order Tinamiformes; family Tinamidae; genus Crypturellus; species Crypturellus undulatus. The sequence continues at coordinate 527,139 of VWPW01009232.1, forward strand.
AAAATAATTTATAAGCCACAAGAGTCACTGTGCACTAAAGGCCATAGCAAAAAAGTCAGACAGTGAAAAGAAATGGGATGCTATACCTTAAAGCAGAACCACAAAAGCCACTCAGGATGCTACTTTGAGTATGGACAACATAGAACTGTTTTTCAGAGTGGTTCAGGTACTTATGGTGCCTACATACCCCAGAGCCCAAATCCTCAGGGAACATCAGCAGGAATTTGCCAGAGATGGTCCAAGCTATAGCTTTAGGTTTGCTTGCTCAGTAGAAAACAGCACGGATGCAATAACTCCGACTTGCAACTGAGGTTGCTTTCTTCGAGCTGTCAGAGTCTGTCCAAAAGCCATATCACTATGAAACTTCTTTTTTTTGCTTAACAGGCTAGGAGAGAGAGAGAGACGTGCTTCCCAGGCCATCACTTCTGATTGCAGTATAGACACTGCTTTAGTCGTCCCCAAGTGTTCCTCAAACAGTTCTGAAGTAGGACACTATGGGGAAAAATAAATAAATAAAATCTCAACTAGTTTTGAAGCAGGGAGGATGGCATGAACCACATTTCATCTGCACAAACCTGCTTTATTCATGCATCTTTCATTCTGTGCTCCATGTCTCCTGCGACAAAATAGTCTGACATCCATCTGGTGCGAGATAGCGGGGTACAGTTTCACTCTGCTGTAATAAAGTTCCAGAGCGCTAATCCCCCAGGAATGCAGCAATTATCTGCTCCCAGACAGGTGCTAAATGCTGCCTTCCAAAGAGATTATCCCATCCTCTCCCGCTCTCTTTTGCCCTCACTGTACAAAGGACAATGGTAAATAGACAATGCCACTATCTCCATGGATAAAGAAGAGTCATTAGCTCCTGATGAAGAGTCATTAGCTCCATGACAGGGATTGAGTCAAGTAAATGAAGAGCCAGCTTCATACTACCTCACCGCCCCAGCCCCCCTTTTCCTTAAGCAGCAAGATGAAAAGACATGCTTTTCCACAGAAAGCTTTGAATTCCCCCCTACCTTTGAGTTTTGCTATTTTTTTTCTTTATTTCATCTCCTATGTGTCAAAATAGAAGAGGGGAAAAACAAAGAATAAAATCCCTAAAACCCAAAAAAAGATACAGACAAATAACTCGTTTTTGTTTTCCTGAGATGGAAATACAGAAATATAGAGGAAGACTCTCTTTCTATTAGCAGAGAATGACAGATGCTTTGAAAAAGTGGCTAAGAAGATAAGATACCTGATCGTTTCCCAAGTAGCTTCCAAACTTTCACCAATCATCGATTTAAGTGTCAGTGAGCTAGAGGCAGTACATTCTTCCACCAAACCCAGAGCTATTTCAAACTAATATTTTGAATATTTTAAACATGGAAGTTTTCTCCCCACTCCTTTTCCTCAAAAAAGTTCTGAAGAAAGAAGTGTCTGTCTTTGCCTAGTCTTATCTTTTGCTCTCAGACAACACCGTAATCCTCAGCCATCCATCAAAACAGGAGTTGGAAAAAATCTTCCCCTACAAAAAGCCATCCAAATTGTCAGGCTCAGAGTGCTCTTAGCAAAGTCTGCTGCTGGAGAGAGCTTGGAGGTGCTCTTCCCTCTCCTCCCCAACAGCCAACCTTAAACACCTCTACAGTGGTTGGTAGAGACAAGTCACCAAAACAAGCAAATAACCCAAATCTCAGCTTCAACAGCGTCTGCCCTATGTCCTGCTGTGAGATTATCCCTGAAGCCCTGGCCCTTTAGCACTGCATTTCTGCAGTTTTAAAATGAACAGTTCCCTTACACGCTGCCCTGCATTATCCAGACCACAATACACCCACATTAGCCCACATTACCGATTGCCATTGAATTCACACAAAATTTGGCTACTGTTTAATGCAAGGGTGACACCATGTCAGGTAGAGGGTTTGTATAGGGAAAGATCAATGATAAAACTAAATGAGAAAACAGGCTTGATTAGGAGTCGTATGTTCTTCAGCTGCTAAAATAGCCAAAATGTCTTATTAGCCATCAAATTATTTTTGAAGACAACATCGATTTCTGCATATGCGGAAATACGGACCTTTCTCTCCATGTCTATTTTGTTCAAGACTGTAATCCATGGGAAAAAGATGGCAATCCATGCAATCAGTAAGGCAGAGAGTTTCAATACAAGTGCCTTTATTACTGTTATTAAGGACAGGGATGATAATTCTTTCTGATAATTCCTAGAAATATCTTTTCTTTTTGATAATCCAAATTGCATTGTCAGGCACAAAAACTTCTACTATTCTAGAGTGAAAAGCAGAAATAGGATATTAAAATACTAACAGAGAAATATTCAAATCAAAAGGAAACTAATCTATTTGTATCCATCTCTACCCCTCTTAAGGCAGATATGAGAAAAATATATATCATAAAAGGAACAAATAAAGGTGAGCAGAAAAAAATCAAAATTAATCTCGAGTTACTAGATGGATGGACAGCTTCTGCCTCAGCTTGTGTACTCTGCACAGTGCCAAAAAGACAGAGAGCAGCACTCCCTACCAGTTCCGTCAATGTGCAATCAGATCTCCTAATAGAGGGGCTATTAGTCAATCCCTAGTACTCAAGGGTGATAAAGGAAAGGAACTTCCAACACAACCATGTGTTAGAAAAGAATCCTTACTATTAAAAAAAGATACATGAGAAAGGAGATGGCCAAAAAAATATTTGAATGCTGTCACACAGCAGCCTCTCACTGGAGTGAGGGAAGAGTGAATACTAAGGCACAGGCAGCCTTGTTTCTTTGTGTGAAGAAAAATGGGGTAGGACACAATGATCTATGGCAGACAGAAGTAGCCACCTGGTCTGTGATTTCTTCCTAAGGAAGCAGCCGCATAATGACAGCCAATATCTTCTGCAGATCTTGTCCTCTGCACAGTCCTTACTCAGCTAGACTGGTTACAGCTGTCAAGTGAGCAAAATGCAACATAAGACAGCCAGAAGCCCAAGATACCTGCAGAAGCCAACATTATAATGCTGCAAAACATTTCCTCATTTGATGTCTATGAAATATGAAAACAAGTGCATTAATATAGCTAAAAATAACTGCATACAAATATGACATCTTCTTTTCTACTAGCTTCACAGCGCAATTTCCTTACAACCTTTTCCAGCATTTATCTGCAATTCATATGCTTTTCCAATCATGTCTCCCTTGCAGATGCACACTCACTCCAAAGTAGATGTTTACTCATTCTTGACCAGAGCCTACACTCAAATTTGTTGTGGTTATTCTTCCTGGCAATATTCCTTAATGCTGGAAGGATTCTCCACAGAAAAGTCCTTCTCATCTGCGCTTTGCCACCTGGTGATAGGTAGCATAGTTTTATGGCCCTTTCCTCCTCCTTCTGAAGCCAGCAAGTTCTTGTAAAATTAAAATGTCTTTCTCGCATTGAAAATGGAGGATTGAATTATCACTAATTTCCCCCCCTGCTGCCTAGTCCTTCTGTCACTGTACTAGCATAAATTGATGTCTGTGAGCACAATAACATTAAGGAGGATGCTGAAATATTCCCCTTTTCACCTGTAGGTTTCATCTTTACTGATCAGGATTAAATAAGTGACAGTTATGAGCAAAAGACGAGCATGTAGCCAAGGACTATGAGGAAAATATTAGAGCAAGAAAGAATAGCTTGTCTTAAAAAGGTGAGCTGTGGTTGCACAAGACATCAACATGATGTCTATTCACAATAACTTCTCATCTTGGTACATGGAATCTCAAGAGCTGAACTTTTTATCCAGGTGAGCCTGACTGGTCAATGCAATGAGACTTGGAAAAGCTTCTTGTTTAGAGAAACAGAAGACTAAAGAACGGAGTAATTACCAAAATGAAATCTTATTTGCAGTAAAACTAGAGAATTGCAATTCCTGTTTTCTTAAAATTCTAATAATTCAGGTGACTACAAAGATGATTCAATATATGATTTCCTATAAAAGATGAAGAAAGTTACAAACAGTGGAAGCTGAATATTATGCAGTATTGATACTATCACACAAAAACACGTTATTCGAGCCCATTAGACTTTCAGAAACACCTCAGCTTTAGCAGCATCTCATTTTTCAAAGTTCTCCTTACAAGTATAGAAATTTAAAAACATTTCCCCATCAACAACATATTCATACAGCTCCATGTCACTGTACACAGACATCAGCACACATTCCCTTTTATCCCGAATAGATTGCCAGTCACAGCTTAAATAATCATCGCACTCAGGGTAAATTGCTGGTCTCCTCTGAAGAGAAGCGGCCTGGCAGACATTTCGGGAGGCAACAAACTATTCCTGGTTAGTCTTTCAGGGAGACAACTTGGATTTTTAAGTGGTATCAGCAAAATACCATTGCACAGAAACAGTATCAGCTTCTCCTACCAACTAAACTGCACACAATTATCAAAAGCAGCCTAAAGCCTGTTTTAAAGAGAAAAAAGGCCCCAGGTCTTTGATCACAGTTATCCTCATTCCCAACCCACCCCCCCCCCCCCCCCCCCACACACACACACTTTCAGTATCATTATGACATCAATGGCTGATACAATTCAACTGTTCTGAGGAAAACCAGACCATGCAGGGAAAGAGAGCATTAAAAAAATACTAAAAATGCGTGGCTCTACTTGGGACAGAGACAACACAGTTTCAGAAAGTTTTGTTGGATTCTGCAAGCACAGAGTCCTCTAAGATGAAAGAGAAACCTGTAAAAATAAGGCATTAAGTTGAAGCAGTGACTTATCTAAGGATGGGCGGAAGGAACTTGATGCTTTCCATGGGTGCCCTATGCTCAGCACACTAAAGAGCAGTTTTCAAATCCCTCTAACAGCAATTTTTGCTCTAACATTGGTATTCACATGAAAGACTTCAAACATCTATGACATGCGCTTTTCAAGAATCCCATGCTGCGGATTAAAATCCTACTTCACCAAAAGGAGAGTTTGCATCAGTCCCCAATAGATCAAGAATTGCATGCTTATTTGCTTACAATAGAGAAATTCTTCTGTAAAAGTCACAGAATTCGTCAGACCTTTAGTGCTTTTAACAAGCTGCGTTAAAATATCTTTGGAGTGCAGGTGAAGAATTAATTTTACTGCAACTGATTTTAATGTATGAGTTTAATTAAGATCATGCCAGCAGTTCTGTGACCTTTGAATCAGCAACCAGCATCAGCCATTTAGCTCCAAGTGATTTGGGAACAAGCAACCATCCAGAATGACCACAGGGCAATTAGGACACTCAGTATTTGACAGATGTGAACAAAATTGTACAGAAAGTCCCTTTGTGTGAACTATAGAAAAACAACTGGATCATTCAGTACATAGTAACATATGTTAAATATAGGTACTAAAAACTGCTGAGAACAAATATATATATATATGTAGGTGCTATGCTCTCTCCAGTAATTCTTTAATACTTGTACATTTAACGGGAAACGGGTAGTAAAAAAGTCTGAAACAGGATACGAAAAAACCTTCATATATTCCCGGATGTCATTTTAACAACAGCTGATATATTACAATTGTATGCACTTTTTAACTGCAAGTAAAATAGCCATTACACTTGTAACATTTTATGTACAATGTTATTGGAGAGAAAATGGCTTTGACAATATATATTTGAAAAATTGTTGCTCCTACTCACAATTCATGAACATAGTCTTTCTGCAATATATCAAATCTATAGCCAGACTTCCATCATACTACCTTTTAGGCACCAGTTAAACAGATACTGTGGCTTATAGAACAGAGAGAAGAAAAATTCCTACCCCAAAAAAGTTATTTTGTCTGGGAGTAGAAAAAGAGGATTTCATTTATTTTTTTTTTCTCTTTAAAGCCCTGAGATCTAGGGATAGTGCAACCAGTCCAAACAGTTTTCACCAGTAAGGCCATGAATTCAGAAAATGTAAATGCATTAACTGCATCTGATTTCCATTTTGTTCAGCTGTTACTACTCTTGCCTGGCCCAAAACACAGAACAATCCACAGGTCTTTAACAAAGAAGAATAAGCATGGAATATAAGCCCCCAAACATATGGACTATGGTAATGCAATTAACTTTAAATCCAAGGAACACTTCTGCAAAAATTGTATATAAAAAAAAAAAAGTTGAAAAGGAGATTTAAGATATTGTTAAATATTCCCAGTTCTTCAAATCATCATGTGACAGAGCTCAGGGTCTAACAACTGTTAAACAGAGTATCCAAAGTGCCCTCTGCCCACAAACCAGGAGTAAGAGTCCACACGTGGGCAAACAAGGAGCCAAAGGGTGATCACAGCTTGACTCCTACTCACATTGCACCAATGACACTGCTGGCAATGCGGAGCAAGGTAACTCTTGAGACAGGCAGGATTTAAAACACCTTCCCTTTTCACTCCAAGTGTCATTTTCCTATTCGACAGCTCAGTTTGTGTCACTGAGCTTCTACATTAAAATTCCCTGGTTTTCCACTCAACTACACATAGTTAGGCAGGGATTTTTATGCTAGACATTAAAAATAAGAAGGCATTATCTCAGCCATTTGCCCATTAAAGTAACGGCATTATTTCCTTACTGTAATATTGTACCTCCAGCTCAAGAACACATCGTGAACCTGGAGATAGCCAGTATCTACCCAAAACATTTCTCATGGAATCAGCTCAGAAAATTCTCTTTCATATGCTTATTGCATATGTGCAATTTTTGTGTATGTCAGATACATGTGCACATATATGTTCATATACATATCTACATGTACAGGATTTGAAAGCCATGTTTTCCTTTTTTTCAATATTTTATGAATGCAAACATAGTAAACACAACAGCAGGAATAACCTGTAAGTGTCAGCACATCACAGAAAGGGCTGAGCTGGAGCATTTGCACGGAGATGCCAACCTGAACACCTAAGGAAAGGGATATTCAGATCTGTGGCCTTGGTTTAATTCATTTCTACAGCCTTGATTGCAGCCACACACACAAAGCCCACTGGTGCTCTTCCAGGCATATGCAAAGGCATAACTCTGACGCTCACAAAACCACCTGATTCCATTCTGGTGGTCATGATATAGGTGTTCGTGCTAATGGCATTGCCAGAGCAGGGAGAAGGAGGCTTTAATTTAACTGAAATTCAAACAGGCAGATTTACGCATGCCATTATCTCTAACTACACCAAGGAAAAGAGCACATTTACTCAGCCACACAGCATCATCACTAGCACTTGTTGTTCCACTTTCAAAAGAAAACAAAATAAAGTCTAGCTAGCCTAAATCAAGGGAGGTAGTGGCAGTAACTCTTTAAAAACAACAGGAAAGAAGTTTCAAAATATGTGTGCCATAAATAAAATATACAAGAGGAAGCTGCAAGTGCAGTATTGATCCCACTTGTAAGTTGAGATGTAGAGAACTGCAGAGCTGGCAGTCACAGTCTTCTGAATTGACAATAAATCCCTGGTTTGGCAGTACCCAAGTTACTATTCTGCACATCTCCAGTTGGGAGAAAGTCATTAATTAGGTTGATTTCCTTATGAAAAGGGTGAAGGAAGAATTATCCCACAGTGCTCCATGGGACCTTCTGCAAAATGAGGGTAAAAAATCATCTCTCAGTAAACACAACATGGTCCTTTAAAAGAGAGCCAAAAAAAGAAAAGTAGAATTGGTCCTCTAAACTATGTGGTAGGCTTGATTGCTGATAGCAAGAAATAAATGCTGCAAAGATAGCCAAACTATCTGAAACATACGGTAAACAAGCTAGTTCTCCATAGTAGTAAGGAAGAATTATTCAAATGTTGCACCCAGAAAACTGAGATGCTGGTATTTTATTGTGTATTTTCTACTATACTTTCATACAAAGAAATTTCAAGAAAGTCTGCCTTATGGTTCAGTTGAGAAAGGGAAGGTAACATTAATATTACAGAAGTTACAGCAAATAACAGCCCGACTGATGGATGCACTGTGTAGTGACACGATGCCAGCTTTTCAGAAAAGCATTTTTCTCAATTTCCACATAGAAACATTTATTACTGTGTCATCACTAAACAGTCAAAAAAACATTTTTAGGTAAGCCCATAGTACATGTATCATTTAACAGGGCTCGTCGGAACCATTATTAGATCTAGAAGGTGCTCACTTGTAGCTTTGGCCATGTTGGGCAATTCTAAAAGTCTATTTCCATGCTTTCAAAGTGATAGAAACACTTTTTAAACCCACGCAATATAAAGCAAAGTTTTGCATTTTTTTCAGGGTAAAACTTTAAATATACGCGCACATACTTCATTTTTGACATATTCTTGATGCCCCAGCAAAATACCTACAAAGAAGTAGGCAGATGAAAGAACCTAAACTGGCAAGAAAACAGACATGCAGAACAGGTTATGACTTAAGACTTCTAGATTTGTTCTGTAAATTCTAGCAGAACTGACACTTCCCACATTATTTCCATTCTGTCAAAATATTCACTGAGCCCCACTGATATATCACCTTTCCCTCATGGTTGAGAGGGAGAAAGCTCAAAGGTAGTCACCACCAAGCTGAATTTGTTTCTTTCTAATCAGACATTAAACACAACCATAGTACAAGTCAGAGTTGCATGAAAACACAACCCCTACTATTTTCTGATAGGATATAATATTGCAGGGAAGGAAGTACTCACCTCCTTGCAGGTAAATTACCTTTAGTCAGGATCCAAACATTACTAGAAATCTGACAGGCCCAAAAAGTACATCAGCTTGCCTTGATCCAACCCTGATGTTCTTTCACAGAAAGTTCAGACCAAACCCTAGTAAAAATGAATGATCCATCACACTGATGCTTGATACTCTATGGTACCAGATAGGCATTTTTACTGGATAGAAGTTTTGAATATACCATAATTAGTTTTAACAGCCCACTGATGAGTTGCTTTTGCTCACAAACCTTTTACTAAGTCCCCCTTGATCTTGAGTGCAAAAATCATTTGACATTACAGCTGCTCCTTTATTGCAGTCACCTGGTAATTGTCTCAAAGGCTACTCTAGGTTTAAGGTCAAAGCATCCTAGATTAAACAAATATTAAATTTACATTTAAAACTCTGATCTTATTCATAGAAGACCTTGAACTTTAAAAGGACTGACAGAAAATCAGAGATAGAATCTTGATAATTCTTTCCCAAACTAAAAACCTTGCCCAGCCCTTCAGAAAAGGCAGCAAAGGTTAACAATTTAAATATGTCTGAGAATGTTCTTCACCATATCCATATGTCTTGATGCTTTTTCCAATCCTTTCTCCATAACTTTTTCTCTATATTAGGGCAGAATCATATTTTAAATGCATTTCTCCAAGGTCTCAAGTTATTCTTTAAGAAGATACATGAAGAAAGGGCATGGTGAGGGAGGTGAAATCTCATACCATCAAGTGCCAAAATGCAGAGAAGCAGAACTAGAAGTAGGTAACAATCCAGAGAAGCTCCTTTATGGAAACTCAAAAGAAATCTAACAAAATATATTATACTACATTCATAAGTGTAATGGAGGTTTGAAGAGGTTATACTGTCACTGTATAATGGGCTGAGAATATTCTATGGTCTGTCTTGCCATTCTAGTGGACCAGAAGACCCTACAACTGTTAAACCTACCTATTCTCTTCAGCACACTGTCAATGAATATCATTGGAATAATACAGAGCCACCGAAACTACTGTAATCCTTTTGTCAAATTCAATGACTGCACATAAGGCCTCCCGTGATAAATGTACAGAAGAAATAGGGTATGTGCTTTTTCCAAGATATCTCAGAGACCTCATGGCTAAGGCACAAAATGGTAGTCACAAATCAGCTGTGCCAAAATAAATGACTATCTGGGTAGTTTGTAGCAAGCACAACGTACAATATGGGAGTAGGGAGGTTGATCTAGAAATATTTTAAAGGAAGTGAAAAAATCTTAGAGAACAAAAAGGCCCAAAATAAGTTATATATAAATATGAGTTATTTACTGAAGAATAACTCACCCAAAAGTTTGTGTTCTTGCTCGAAGTCAATAATTGAATTCACCTACAGAGCACAGTTGTCACCTTTACCACCTACATTAGTTTTCTCTCAAAGACCTGTCTCCACAGGACACAGCGCAAACAGGAATGTCACCCAGGTTGAGCTATGGCAAATCAAGATGAAAAGCTGCCTAACAGCAGAGGCCTCTTAATGGAGAGCAGAGATTTTTTTCTGCTTCAGGCAAAACCAATAGCAAAGTGATGCAAAAGCCTTCACTTACTACAAGTATTACAATGCAGCACAAGGAGAGATTTCTAATAATGCAATCACAGTCCATACATGGCAAAAACAGCAATTCCATCCTAAAAAATATGTGGTCAGTGAAGACACTGGCACTAGTGGAAAGCTTTAGACTAGCTTTAGCTTCCTGATTCTGTTGACTAACTACATACCTAGCAAAATGTAAAGTTTCTAGGTTAGCATCTATCTTACCTTTAATGGGCCTTAGTGTATTTGGTGGATAGGTAGGTTAAAAAAAAAAAAAAAAAAATCCATATCCAAAACAGCTACTCCTTCTTGCAGGATATCCAGTACTTGCAGGATATCCAGTAGCCAGATACAGAAACTCTGAGTCCAAGAATAGTACAGAACATCCACACACAGAAAAAAAAAAAAAAAAAAAAAAAACACACTTTTTGAAAAGAATTATCCATGAAGCATTCCTCTCATCTCCTTCACCCAGCTACAATATATATAACCTCACATCCCCCCTGCAGCCCATGAGTCACACCAAAAGCATTACCCTGTAGAACTCCACATGTTTTTTAGGGGGAAATGTTTTTTTAACTGAGCTTGATTAAGGCTTAGAAAGCACTAACATCTACGGACTGGAATCACTTGTGAAAATATAGGAAACATGAACCAGCTGAGTTGTTGCATCGGGGTAGTAATTCATGTGGAAAAAGAATATTTTACATAAAATAATGCTTTTATTTTCCTCAGGGGAGGTCTAAATTTGTTTTCTATATACATGTGAAATAGCTAAATGCAAAATATTTATGAACAAAAGTATCCTGATAGACTTATAAAAATAAGTAGGAGCTTAAGAAGGCAGTTAGAGTGTAACTAACACCAATAAGAAGGCAGGGAGAAAACTAACTATACAAGAAACATGCATTCATTAAATTAGCATTCTCCTTTTTCATAAATGCAAAACTTGGCAGCTTTGCATCATTAAGTTATACTTTCTTGAACATACCCATGAGTTCTGATGTGTTGACTCAACACACTTGAGACCTTGCTTGAAGATCTTGCTGTGCTTTAGGGACTGCAGTTGAGATGCAGGATAGAATAACTCCCTGTGCTTACAGCAAGAAATGATCCTAGTGTGAGTTTTGAGGCTGTCTCTAGAGAAAAGTGTTTTTCTTCTATCCCAGATACTGCCTAAATTAAAGGAGCCGTCTCGGCGCACCCCACTAGGTTCCCAGCTGGTGTAAATCAGCACAGCTGCATCCATTTCAGTGTAATGACTGCAGCAGCAGCTTCCCTCCACCTGAGCTCTTGTTTAGGGTCTGCAACCAATGGACCCATTTAATCTGGTTGGGGGACAGGGACTTCAGGGAAGAAGAGACCTGAAAACAACATTAAGTCTGTATCTGAAGAAATTTTTAGGAACTCTGTTCTGTTACTAAACCTGCTAGGACCTAAAGTGAATGAACTGATAAGAAGACTTAGAGAAAAGTTTAATTTAGCTATAGTAAATATTCACTGCTGGAAACATCATCTGCCTTTGCACTGGATTTTGACCAGTAACGCAAAAAGGGGGACAGCAGAAATGCCCAAGAGTTAATGGGCAAAAGGATAAACCAGCAACTTCTAATGGGATAGTGTTTCCCAGTGGTCACTGAGATTTAAATTGGTTTAAACCCCAACTCCACAGCCTGAGCCATCCCCACTGCAAGGTAAAACATGTTGGTTTAAGCCAATTTTGGCAGAGAAATCCTGCTACAGGAGGCCTTTTATATTGCAGAGTCCTGTAGTAAATCAATGACAATTAAACCACAAAGCTTCATACACGGAATATCAACTCTGTGTCCTGGACTCACTGACCTGTAGGAAATGTGGAAAAATAACTGGTTCTGCAGTGTCTCCACTGCGAAAGCTAGATTTTAAAGAGCAGACTGATTTAAGAGCATTGCACCAGGCTGCAAGAGCAGACTCTTTTGAGAGAAAGGTTTCAAAGGAGCAGACTGCAGAGGGTATGTAATGCAGAAGAAGTAGCCTAAGAAATCTTTCCAGGACCTGTATCCAATGCAAAGTGGGTACAGAATGATCTTGCATTAGTATAATGTAGACATGTGATTGGGCTGCAGAAGAGCCAAGGCAGGAGTCAGGCTCAAAACCTTCTGCACCTTCCCCATCAACAGAGCAACCAGATGTTTTTTCTCCCACAGGAATCACCCTTGTACTTCAGGAAGCAGCTTCTCAGGAGTTGTTTAGCATGTTTTGAAGACAGATTTCTTTTCCACTTTTATTATTCTTCCATCTCTTTGGGAGGATGGTGCAAAAGAATTTAAGTAAATAACTAAAGCATGATAGGGGCTGGAACGAGTGACATTTCTGGCTTCTCTTTGCAGGCATCTGTCAAGACTCAGGTTGCAGAGAATTAGAAAGCTTGAAGTAATAGTGGTTCAGTGTCCCTGTAAGACAGAACTCCTCGCTGTGACTGCCTCACTGTCAGTTTATAACCTGGAGCATTAAGTCTTTTAAATCCTCTGTAATTTTTCAACTTTGAGGAATTGGGGGAATCTTATCATTGAAGAAATAATATTGTTAAGATTCCTTTCTTGCAAGTGCTCCAGTTTTCATTCCAAAACCATGAGCTCATTGTGCTGGCTGGATTTGTCTAACATTTTAACATTTCAAAAGTGAGAAATAGGAGTTGTCAAGGTTGTATGCCGCCAGCACTAGGCATCTCAGAGTCACCTGGGCGGCAGCAGGAGGCAAAGAGATGCATAAACACAACTACCTGCATGACATTAATCAGCAGAGTTTATTAAAGGACAGAGGAACTTGCTTAGCCAGTACATCTAATAAAGGAAACTGCCTGGCGTGCAATAGTATATTGCAAGTGATGGTCTCGCTACCCTGTCATACTGATAAGGGCCTGTCACATCTAATATTGCAGCTCCAGAAGTGGCTCTGATTCGTGATTCAGAGGAAGAAAGTCTTTCCACCCTGGCCATGCACTTACTTTCCTCTGTAATCCACTGTATATCCACGTCCCCTGATTAAGTTATGATACAAGAAATGATTTTGATCTTACTAGAAGGATGTTGTCAAAAATAATCCTTTTGTTTAAATCTGTGCATTGTGATTTCCTGAACCAGCTACACACTGTCTATAATGTACATGTAGAGCATGAATTTCCCTCCCTTGGCTGCCTTAGTATAAAGTTGTAATAGTATTAAACATTTGATGTAGAAAGAAAGTCAAGATGAGCTGTTGTGCTGATACAAACCATGCAAGTCAAATTACTTGGCTGTAAAATGCTACGTGTTATTTTTGCAGGAATTCTTTTATGTCTCTAAGCTAAGTGCATTGAGAAAAAGGGGATTACTGCAGGGTAACATATAGTCCTGTTTACCACATCATCACCTGACCATGTGAATAATGATGTATGTTGCTTCTATAACCATTCTAGTCAAGCTGCATATACAGCTCCTCAGCCAAAATAGCATCTACATCTGTGTGGTTTGAGAAATGCTGCGTTCAAAACTTAACCTTCAGAAATCAAGGCAGTAGCTTCCAAACAGGAGGGAATCAAATGCTAATCACATCATCCCAACCAGGAAAAAGGTTATTATTAAATGTTTTCATATATATTTAATCTAGGAATAGATTCAAAGTATTAATCAAAGCTATACTGTGGCTAGCATTGCTCACTGCAGCAATTTTATTCCGTATACATGTGCAGAGAGAACACAAAAGGTCTTGGCATTTGAAAGACTGATAAAATTTAATTTGTATGTTTGTCTGATAAACACTTCAGAGATATCAAAACGCAGGAAAAAATATTAGCTTTTGCGAACAGTATGGCCAAGGCTGAATAAGCCAACTTTCCCCATGCAAACTGAACCTGCCTACTCGCCCGAGGTGGCAAATTCCAGAAAATGCAGGTGTGACCTGTGGCACACGATGGCATCGGGAAGACCCTAGCTCCTTTTAATGTCCACGGAGGCAATTTTCAGGCAGCAGCATAAGGAGTTGCTCAAATTACACTCCTATACCAGAATCCTTGTTTCTTTTTATGGTTACTGCTTTATTCAATGGAGGAGGGGAAAAGAGACGTAACTGTCTGTTAAGGAGCAGTTTCAAACAAGTGAGTAGCGAGTGTTAGTGTTAAATGCTGAAATAGATTGGGGATGATTTGATTTGATTTGACTTTGGTGATATCTAAAGGAAATGAAAATAAAGTTTGGAGGAAATGTGTCAGCTCCTCATACAAATCAAAGCAGAATGATTGTTTCAGTAACAATGATGGAACTTGCCATAAATATTTCTATTGGGAAAGCATTATTGCTCTGTGCTTGCTGCAGGGAATGGCTGGAGAAAATACACTTATAATAGCAGAAATTAATTTTATGAACTATGTTGTTAAGGATGTAGAAATGGTACCTGGGAAGAGGAGTGGGATTTGTCTGTGTGTAAACACAGTGCAAGAAGCTTTGTACAGAAAGATATTCCAAGTAAAATCAATGAAGATATTCCCCTGTGGAATCGAATGGAAACAGAAGAACTGTGAGAAAAATAAAGATGACATTAACAAAACGTAATCTTTAAGGTATTGCTTTCCTCATCTGTTTTTACAGAATAAATAGAACTAACAATTCTCTTCACTGGTGATTTGAGCTTCCAGCCATTTTCCTGTTTGCTTTTTTTGCATGTCTGTATAATATGCACCCTAACAAAATATATGAAAAAGAGAGAAAATAAACAAAACTGTTTAGATCCTGTAGTTACGGCATCATTCTGTCAGCCTTCAGATTCTCCAGGAGCAAAAGCTGGCAAATACTTTTATATTACACATTACACACTGCCATGCATCTACATAAACACAGCATCTTAGCAAAGCTTTCTGGCCTGTAAAGTTCTTTTTTTTTTTTCTCTCCTTCTCTATACAAAATACCTCGATTTTTCTAGAACAAGAACCAGTTACATCCCTCTGCGTTGTGAATAACGGAGTCAGCACGTATGAATAGACAGTTTTCTGAATGGCTAAAAGGTGCTCAGAAGGCCCAGAAATCTGAGGAGTTTTTTGCAGAGTTAGTACTTGCAGTTTTTTTCTCAGCTTGACTGAAAACGGACCCTTCTGTTATTTGTTTATATCTATATGGATCTTATATATATATTTGCATGCCATTAAACTGGGCAGGTTTCCAAAATATTCCTATTCCCGGGACACATCCAGCACATCACAACTCACAGCAACCTATAAATCAACAGCTGTTAAGAAAGAGGAAGGTGCACAAAGTTCAATGTACTCTGCAGCTCAGGTGCTTCTAATCAGTCCTCCACTTTCTGGTTGTGGAAACTGAGCTCTGTATTTATACATACCAGCCACAGTAGCACAGAGTCACATTATGGCATTAATAGTAAAAGTTTATACACTGGAAATATAAATAAAAATAATTTAAAAACATAAAAAGCATGGGAAAAAAGGCTTCAAAGAACAAAAACAAATTCAGATAACACTTTTGCAATAAGAAAAAGATTCCCTTTCAGGAAAGTTCCAAACAATCCCATCTCCGGTATGTCTTATTTCATAGTTACTTTCATTTCCTCTTTTTGTTCTTCTAGGCTTATTTTTTGTATATGTCATGTTCTTTTCGCTTTCGTGTGGCACATAAGTGTCATTCAGCTCAGCTTGCAGACTTTGTAATTAGCTCTGTGAAACCTGCATTGTTGAATGTGGAATATAAACAGCAGCTCTGGAGAATAAAGATATCTGGGTCTGACAAGCTTGGGAGATGTTCACTAGGGTTTAAATTGAAAATAAGAGCTTGGTGCATGTCTAGGTGAAATATTCAGTTCAGGATATTTTAGATAAAAATCCCATCCTCTTTTAGTGAGCTTAACTCTCAAATGCTTCCTCTGGACTGGGATTTCATACTAGGAAATAAGGAAAAACAAGATGATGTTATGAAACACCTTCTCTATTTTTTTAAGGCATTAAATTACACATCAGGAAAAATACATAAAGAATAATTAGCAGGCAGGTAGCTGTCCTTTTGCTTCTCTGATGTGACAGAAGGCAAGGCAAACATCTTTGAAAAAGCTATATACATAATAATAAAATATATTACATGGATTATTTAATTCTTACCAAAACCCAAATAATGATACATAATACAAATAATATAGATGTAAATAGTGCATACAAATCATAGAATCATTAAGGTTGGAAGAGACCTTTGGAGATCATCTAGTCCAATCACCCTGCCGTCACAGGGTCACCCATGCTCCGTCCCTTCAAAAAAAATGATATGTGACCTTTAAGCATTAAAAATATTTTAGTATGACAGCTTTTCAGCATTCTGGAATTATGAAACAAAAAATCTAATGTTGGTCTTGTTTCTTAACAAATATTTAGGTACACACTGCCTTTCACATTTTAATCAGACAAATGTGGTGTGGACACATGTGGTTCGTTATCTAATTTCTGGTTTTATTCTATGACTGGAATGGATAATACTTGTCAGATTAGATCTTCTGCTCTTACAATGTGTCCCTGACAGGCTCTTTTGCTACAGGAAACATTAAACAAGCTTTAAATATGACTTGTTTTTCATCCAGTTCTCATGACATCACTGGCCAGTGTAGTCATAGGGAAGGGCATGATGCAAAATTGAAAGATACCTTAGACTTGTTTGCACATGCTCAGATGAGGAAGAAAATCATCAACCACATTTTACTGGTCATCTCAGGAGGATTCAGGCACACTGAGATACAAGATTATCCTTATCCTTCCCTCCGTAAACATCCCAATATGAGGCATCTCTTACTGGAGTGCTGTCCTGAATGTCTCTGCTCACAACCCAATAGCTGCTGCAAAATGCTGTAGCTCCACAGAAGCTACTGAAACCGTAATACCAGCAAAGTCTGTCACTTCTGTGTTTCAGAGCTGCCTGGCTATAACTTTTATAAGCTACAGGATTCACTAAAGCAAGCCTTTAGAAAAGGAGAGAAGATGAAAGAGAGAATAGTTCTGCAATACTGCAGGGCTCCATATGTGGCTGCGGGCACCAGCAGTAACTCGCAACACCCACTCCAGCATTGCAGCCCAGCTTAGGAAGGTTTTTAATTTTTCTTGAATAATGAGAATACACAACCAAGTCAGCATTGTGTGTATGAGGCAGCTGTACTGAAGTCTAAATGTGTAAACTTTGCTTTTCCTCTCTAGAGTTAAAGGGAATTAGAAGCTTCTAATGATCCTGAAATAGGACTCTCAAATGCATTCCTAGGACTTCCTGAGTTTCAGAGACTTACGTGCTCTTCCATTTCTCAAGTTTACTGATTAAATGGTATCATATAATAATTCCATTCATCTCTTCTCTAAAAAGTTACTTCCACAGACATCATATCCGTTGCCTCTTAAAACAATCCGTAATATAGCATTTCAGGCTGGAAAAAAAGTCAATTTTTNGAGTGCTGTCCTGAATGTCTCTGCTCACAACCCAATAGCTGCTGCAAAATGCTGTAGCTCCACAGAAGCTACTGAAACCGTAATACCAGCAAAGTCTGTCACTTCTGTGTTTCAGAGCTGCCTGGCTATAACTTTTATAAGCTACAGGATTCACTAAAGCACTATGCAAGTTTGCCTTTAGAAAAGGAGAGAAGATGAAAGAGAGAATAGTTCTGCAATACTGCAGGGCTCCATATGTGGCTGCGGGCACCAGCAGTAACTCGCAACACCCACTCCAGCATTGCAACCCAGCTTAGGAAGGTTTATAATTTTTCTTGAATAATGAGAATACACAACCAAGTCAGCATTGTGTGTATGAGGCAGCTGTACTGAAGTCTAAATGTGTAAACTTTGCTTTTCCTCTCTAGAGTTAAAGGGAATTAGAAGCTTCTAATGATCCTGAAATAGGACTCTCAAATGCATTCCTAGGACTTCCTGAGTTTCAGAGACTTACGTGCTCTTCCATTTCTCAAGTTTACTGATTAAATGGTATCATATAATAATTCCATTCATCTCTTCTCTAAAAAGTTACTTCCACAGACATCATATCCGTTGCCTCTTAAAACAATCCGTAATATAGCCTTTCAGGCTGGAAAAAAAGTCAATTTTTCTCCTCTAAGAGGAAAAAAAATTCCATTATTAGGCTAAGACAGAAAATTCACCCAAAAAGCAAGCAAACAAAAAATGTGCCATTGCCTCATCTTAACTTCAAAACAGTCAATTCCATTGTATCAATATTTCTTTAAAAATAAAAAGCTTTCCCAAATTATGACCTTCTGCTGCCTCGCTGTTAGCTATTTCATGGCTGACTTACAGCCTTGAGAAAAAAAAAGTAGCTCGTTAGAGAGAAATCAGTATAGCCTCAATTCCAGCAGCACAATCATTACTCCAGCTATTATTGTGACTAATAATCATGTTTTTATGAAAGCAAAAGATGGATGGGGAAAAATACAAAGAAAACTGTGTACATAAATATCCATTACTATCAATGGATGACAAAAATCCCCCCAAAATTATCTAACAGGAGACAGATTTCTGTATTAGAGACCACTTAATTCTTTTTTAGTTCAGATGGACAAATATTGATTAATACTTACGGCTAACAGAATTACATAGGTACCTTCAACAGCAGTTGATCTCAGAAAACCCAGGGGAGAGAAAACCATCAGTGTCATCTTGGGATGGTCATCTGAGAATTTCCTTCCTTTCTGTCCCTTTGAAACATAACAGAAAATAGTGTACAGCTGGGGAGGATTCTCAGTGACAAATGTTACGTTTAGAGCTGTCATAAGCGTATTCTTCCCGATATTGCTCTCCAGTGTATGCAAAATCTCCTGAAAGCCTCCTTTGTATGCATTAGGTTTTGGGAAAAGTTGACCCAGGATGAAAATATTCTGCATCAACTCTTTTCACATGTCTAGACATCAAAATATATGGCCAGACTGGGTCAAAGAGTTGAGACTATAAAGAAAAATCTGGATCTTTTTATCATCTCATAGTGCCTAGAAAACGAATGTTTCCACAAATAGGGGGAAGTTTAAAAACTGCCTAGTAACATGCTCCAAGATTCAAAATTCTGTCTACAGGATGTCAGATTTTTACCAGTTTCAAACTAAAGGAGCAAAACCTTGAAATCAAAACCCTTCCTATGACCCTAGAAGACGGATGGCTTCTACTTAAAGCCTTCCAAGGGATATCAAGATATGGCATTGGTGCTTGTTGCAAAGTCACTCCACCTGCTTGAGAAAGATCTGAGAAAAAATGAGGAGTTAAGTTGTTCGATATTTTACACAGTGTTTGGTGCAAGTAAAATCCGCTTGCCTGAATTTATTCTCACTGGCACCCTCATTTGAAGTCTTTGGGCTTTTCCCTTTCTCAGTTTTCATTTTTAAAGCAAATCAAGTATTCATTCCTTTTACTATTAAGGAAGAGAAATTCTGCATTTGGGCACAATTTAGCAAAAAGAAGTAACATCCAAAATTTTGCTAATTTTTCTTTAATAAGCCTCAATTAGTCCACTCTGAATATTAAAAAACTTAAATATTTAGGAGCTATGCTTCTCAGACAAGATGTTTTGTTTTTCAATCCAAAGTGTTTTTTTTGATCAGAAGTGTCAATTAAACATTTTTAGAATTTTATAACTACTCAAAGGAAATCTAATTCATAATAGGCAAAATAGAATAGGATTCAAATGCTTCTTTTCAGCTGACAAAGGAAATGACAAATCACACTGTGAAGAGGACTAAATGAATTTCTTTTTCTGCTTCTTAATATCAAAATATAAATTTAGAAATTCATTATTTACATATTTGACTTGGACTTGATTTTCCTTTTCCAAAGTAATATATTTCTTCTGCAAAGAAATATAGCTTTCTTCATATTTAAAGACTTATAGCACATAACAACTGAATTTCCAAAAGAAAGACTTATGAGCTTCGTATATAAAATAGAGTTCAGATCTGACTGAGAAACTGTTTAAGTAAATGCCTAATTTTCAATGTATTCAACGGAGTATGGAACTTGTTCTTTATCCCAACTTCACTCTCCAAATGCCTTGTTTCTTTTTTAAGACACACCGTTGAAATTAATAGAGTTCAAATACCTTCTTATTTCTACAACATTGGTTCAGGAAACATTGGTACATGAATCTCCACTGCTTCGCGTTTCAGTTACAAACCCACTAAAGGGGCAAAGATGTTTCCAGTCTGCCCTTGTTCCTCAGCCCCCACATGCCTCACCAGAGGACGTTGCTTTGATTGCATCCCATACCTGATAATCCCATTTGATTGGGAAATGATCCCATTTTTTGAAGAAAAACATGAATGCTGAAAACACCTGTCATCCCTATTTTGCAAGCGATTTCTCTGCCACGGAGCCTCAAATGATACAACCATTATCGGCTTTCAGAGAACATGTTATTGCAGGACAATCTCATCTGAAGCTCTCCAGCTCTTCCATGCTTTTGCTTTCTCTTGCAGGCTCCTTGCTTCACTAGCACGTAATAACTTCAGGTCTAGAAGTGTTATGCAAATGGAGACAAACCTTGGCTTTTGCTTGGCCTTCTCATTAGAAAGTAAGGGGTGTCCCTCTGTTCCTGACCTGCTTATAGCAGCATTAGAAGTAAAACATAGCTGGAGCTCCAGAGCTGGCCTTGAGTGCACCATATGCTCTAGCCTGGCCCTGGTCACATCTATGCGGTGTGATGGATGAAACCCAAATGGAGCCTGTTTCCCAATCTGTGCTCTCACTGTGGAGATTTTTCAATATGTAATCTGGCTCAGTTAAAAGTAAACTAAATCCTGTTCCCTTTATTTTCACAGAAATACCACTCATGTCAATGCTCTTACAAAATAATCATCAGTATCAGTCACTACATGTAGCCAGGATGAAAAGCAAGCTGCAGAATCAATAATAACAGCATCCATGTTGAGTCACAAATTAGAAGTCTCTTACCTCTGAAAAATCAAGGTCCTCTCACTCTGCTTCATTCAACTCAGCCAAAGGGAATAATTCAAGGCCCAGGTGTGTGATGCTAGGGAAAGAGAAAGAAAAGTGTTTGTTATATGAAACAGGTGTTGAATATTGTTGTAACAGAGACCAAGTTAATAACATTCTTAATGAGCAGTAATAAACAGTGAAAAGCAATAAAAAAGAGAGAAAATAATCTCCAGAGTAATCATGCTGTACTTAATATATTCTGAGAGCAAAGGACATTATTGAATTGGTGGGGAATTAGGTGTGAGCAGAGCAGTGGATCTCAGAGTAATATAGGGTTGGAAAATAGCGCAGACCAACAAGCTCGAGAAGATTATAACTCCAAATTTGGTTAAAAGCAGTGAGCTTCCAAAAATCAGCATGCACTATCCACAATCCCCCAAGCCTTTGGTGTTAGCTGGCACAAACAAAAATAATTCCCCACCTACACATCTCTTTTCCTCACCCCACATCTCTTTTCCTCACCCCACGTCTCTTTTGATATTTTATTCTCTGCCAGACTATGTGTAGAACCTGAGCCCAGACATATTTCTTAACAGAAACAGGCACAGAGGGTCCTAAATGCAGTTTCCCCCTCTTAGCCTTTGCGTAATGCATGGGCTGTGGTCCACTTTGGTTCATTTTGTAACTCTCATCTTTATACTGTCATGAGCAAATATTCTGACATCTCAAGTTGGCGGTGAAAAGAACCATTTCTCCCGGTAAATAAAAACTGGTCCTTCTTTCTTCCTGCACAAAATTAAATTGATTTGTACGTGTCTGTATGATTTGAACAGTACCAAAGAAAAAGAAACCAAACACACACAAAAACTGGCATCCACCTACCACCTGTTGTAAGTTACATATTTTTGTTGTAATTAATATACTTAATATTTAGCATGTATGTGTTTCAGATTTTGCTTTCAGCTTTAATTTGTCCAGAAATTCTTCCTTTGAACCTCGATATATTGCTGATAATAACAACAAAGAAACTGCTGCACTGCTCTAATGCTCTGGCTCCTGGCTGCCATATAATATAATAAGACAGCTCCCTTTGTATGCTATTTTAGGGTTTTCATTATCAAGCGACTGCAAAAATCTCTGAGTTTTCTCTGAATAGACTTTTGGGATGGTGAATATGGGTCTTTCTCAGTAACTTCAGGGAGAAGTCAAGGTACACAGAGCTTCTGGAAACCAGGAGGCTGTGGTTAGCATTGATATTTCAGTGAAAACTTGGGACCAGACTCAGAAAATAACCCTATCCTTGTCCTTGCACAGAGCCACAGGAAGAACCTCCTCAGTCACTATTAGCTGTGCACCAACACAAACAAACATTAAATATACAATCAAACATATTTTCTCATGGAAATGCCCCAAACCAATACATGATATTATTTAGGAAGGCGTTTCCAAGTCATTGGTCCTGCTCTCATCCCATTGCCTTACTATTTGATTTTAGCTGTAAAGGTCTGAAAAGAAACCTAAATAGGGATTCTGAGTACAATCAACAGCTGTTAGGACAGAGAAGGCATATAATTACATGTACAGTTTTCCTAGTGCCTGGGTCTTTGCCTTTACCCAACTCAAAGGTGTTTTATGAAAAAGAGGTGAACTTTACTATTATGTTTCAGTGTGTCATTACATTGCCGTTATCATTAAAGCAGAATACTTTTTCATAACTGAAAAATGGTTCAGGAACTAAATAGCTTGACATGGTGTCTTATCTTATTCTAATGCCATCTATACTCCACACACTCATTTTTCCAAGAAACTACGCAAAAAAAGTGACAGCAAAAAATGTTTAAAGAGAAATGAACCCACTGGAAAAGCATTAAAACACAGTGAAGGTAAATGTAATTGTTTTTAAACCTAATGTTTTCGTAAGATAAATTCCACATCGGACAGGCTCTTTAAAAATCAATTTGCACTTGCTTCCTCTATAAAGATTTATCCCTGAGAAAAAAAAGTCCATTAGTATTAAAGTGCTTAAAAACTTGGCAGACTATCTCCAAAGGCATCAATTTCTAGTGCTAATTACCACTAATTATTCACTCAGCAGTTGTAAGTTGCATTCAGTCCCTGAGGGTGGATGAGAGATTTGTCTCTCTACAGTGTAGTGTGTTTCATATATTTGTTTTAAGAGATTTTCCATCAAGGCATCAAAATTGTGAGGACTTTGAGTGAGAACTTCCCAGTCTGTCACCAGGAAGGCATCAAGATTTCTGTGTGCAGGATAAAGAGCCCCGGAGCTTCCTGCACTTGGGATGAAGGTTTTTATCTCACACATCTCCATCTGCCACGTGGTAGAGATTGGACCACATGCGTTGCTTTAGTGCCTCCATGGACCTAATTTAGCAGGTTTCCGATTGCTCGGGCTAAAGGTCTGGTGTCCAACCTGGCTGCTGAGCAGCTCTGCATAAATAACTCGGAGCTGATTATTCATGAGTGCAGTTAGCAGCAAGGCTGTCACCACCTTGCTCTTCAGAGCACGTATATCTGGACTCGCACCAGACCCTCCACGTCCCTTGGATCTCACTCCTTCAAGCAGCATGAGCAGCAAGGAGACTTGGACTCAACAGAGCTTTTTTTCCCCAAGGTTAGTGAAGACAGAAGCTCAGAAAAGGAAAACTTTTCAGGGAACGAGGATGCGAAAAAGCTTGGTTAGAAACAGGAAATTATTTCTTTGGGGTGATTTCAACTCAGGCAAATGACCTTAGCTTCCCTCATTTAAAAGTTTGTCTTTCGGATGGAAAATTCATCCAAAACGAACACTTTTTTGCTAAAAAAAGGTATTGATAGTAAATGAATCTCCATGTTCTGGGAAAAACAAAAACATTTCTTTAAATGTCACCATTTTCCAGCTTAGCCTTTTAAATACCGTTTATGTCCTATGCTTTGTTAGCCAGTCAAGTAAACACTTGACTATAAAGCGCCCATCCCCACCCCCACCCTAAAAAAGAAAAAAAAAAAAAGAGAGAGATTTAAGTTCCTTGATGCAAGGAGGAAGGAAGACAGTCCAGACCAGAAAAGCTGTTGAGAAGAATATTAATGCAGCATGACACCCCCTCTGCTCAAGAAAAAGAGATAGATGTGTGTGTGAGAGAGAAGCAATAAAAGGTCAGTAATGAAAGAAATATATCACTTGTAGAATTGACTAGGCTTTACTTGAGATTTATAATCCATTCTGCGTGTAGTAATTTGTGACTCTTGGAGACATAGTGCCTATTAGACATGATATTTTTGTAAAGTACCACCCAAGAATAAAATACAGGAAACGTGCGCTAACTCACTCTTTTCTTGATTTAATTTTTAGTTAATATTCTACCATTCCAGAATGTTTTACTCGATACCATTTAATCCCACTCAGCAGACAGGAAAATCAAGGTCCAAGATGTAAAATGGCTTGGTCCAAAGTTAGACAGCAAGTTAGTAAAAGAGCCTGTGACGGAATTTGCTTGATTCCTTAAGACTCCTGATTTCTACATTCAGCACAACACATCACACCTTCTAGGCATCTCTGTGACTTCCTCAGATCTGCAGAAGTTCATGTACGTGTGCATGTGTTCCTTGTCTAGCAAAAAAGCCAGTCTTCGCACCTGAGGTTTCTGGTTCTCAAGAGCCTTAAGCACTTCTGAAAATCTTGGTCTAAGTTTCAATAATTCACACAGCACAGCCCATCTCAGATACAAAGATAAGGCCATGGCAGAAGGAGATATTGGATTATAAGCTCTTGGAGAGGCCAAAGCGGCGTGGTGTGAGGTTTGCCATCTATGGGGTATACAGGACCCACACTTGCAGCTCTACAGCTGACCAGGCTTGACTTGAGATTTATAATCCATTCACTCTAGTAATTTGTCTTTGACAAATTGCCTATTGACATGATATTTTTGTAGGGTACCACCCAAGAATAAAATACATGAAAAGAGAGCCGAAATGCAGCAAACAATGCTTTGCAGGGATTCTTGCTCATTGTTATCACAGCTGTGATTTCCTGATATGTTTCACAGTAGTCCTAATAAATCAAAGCCTTGGCTGATACCACTTGCCAGAGCACCAGCGACCGCACTGGAGCTCTGCTGATTTACAGCAGTAGAAATCAGACCTGCCGACTGCAGTGAAAGTAGCTGCAGAGGATGGAGCCATCGAAGAAGGCTAAAGGCATGTTTAACACCTAAGCACCCGGCAGGTTTATTAGCTTGGGCTCTGCTAACACAGTAACAACTTCTGGTGAACTTGGACCAAAACAGAGCAAACTTGCATCCCCTTAGAGCTTCTGGGGTCAAACTCTTGGCTCCACAATATGCTAGGTAAATGTTCTCAAAGTATATCAGAATGTCAGTCTAAACTTAAATTCTCTACCTTCTCATAGGTCTAAGCAGTCGCACATTTATACTTAAAAAATGAACAAATAAAATGGGATGAAAGCTGTGAATTTTCACATTTTCTATGTCACTCGATGTCAAACGCCCAGACAGAGGTGCAAGATACTGCACCAAACTGTTGCCTTCATGCAGAATTTGTGAGGAAAAGCTTAAAGCGTCTCATTAAAAGCAATTCAGAGATCTTTTATTTTTCTATCTTTACCTCCCAGATGTTAGACCACACCTTTCAGAGTAACTGTTATGTTTTTCTTTGCCCCTTGGCTCAAAGCAAAGTATATCTTGCCTTGTTAAAGAGTAATTAGATGTGCTATTAATCATTTCATTAATAGGAAAGGACCATAAGTTACACTTGAGGGTTTTGAAAGTCCTTGCTGAAAGAAGGAAAGGTGGAATAATAATCCCTTTTGGATAGGACTCTTCTTATGTGCATTCTGTGGGACTGTTATTTAATTAAAGAACAATATACTTTTTGTTCTGGTCAATGTAGATAGATTAATGTGATTAAATAGATTAAACTTAAGATGTTGCTATAGTTGAACTGTCAGTTCTACTCTATGTAGGAAGTTGTTCTCCCAACACATCCACAACTTCCTGTAGCAACTTTTTATTTTTCCATAGGATCTATTTTTTTTTTGCTAGGAAAAGCTAGACTTCCACATGGTTTACTTGCCCAACAAATACAGTTTGCAGGGGCTTAATTATTTTAAAAGACCAATCTTTTTAAATAACTGCTTCTTACACAATCATGTCTCCTGTTCTACTGAGAGCTATAAAGCATTTCATAAAGGACCAAACTTACAAAACTAGTGAAATTGCATATAACCTCTAAGGACCTGGCTGACAAAGATA
Source organism: Crypturellus undulatus (assembly GCA_013389825.1). Taxonomy (NCBI): domain Eukaryota; kingdom Metazoa; phylum Chordata; class Aves; order Tinamiformes; family Tinamidae; genus Crypturellus; species Crypturellus undulatus. Next base: position 553,528 of record VWPW01009232.1, read on the forward strand.
CAATTTAACTTGCAGTTTAGAACTATGGCGACTTTCTCCAAAGAAAATAGAACTGTAGAACATGATTTGAAGGCACCATAACAAATGCAATTTAGCCTATACTGACGTGATGTGAAATTATATAAAGCTTCTCAAGGACCCAATTAAAACCTAGCCATATCTACCACATTTTTGTGATCTACAGATTCTTGCCTATTTCCACAGGACATAATAAAGAAAAATAATAAAATAATAAATTTAAACAACAAGAAATTTCTTAGGCATATAAGGCATATAAGGACTTAGGCATATAAGAGGGAATAAACAGAGGAAACTGTGGCTTGCAACATATCAGCTTCATTGCGGTCTGTTAGTGGTGACCTGATCAAAAAGCACATGCATTTGTCTAGCCCATGTTGCATGCAAATAATATAGATGTGAGATGAGTCTGGACTTAAAAATTCAGTTTCAAATTGCCCTATTGTTCCATTGCATGAATCCATAGATAACTACTATAACTACTTCAGACCAGCAAAAGCTGACTTTTGGGAGCATTTGCACCGAAATTTGTTTTATGCAGCCAGAAATAGTCATCAGAGTCACCAGAAATATCTTCCCAAGGTAGAAGATGCAAGGTGTGCCTTAAAATACAAGGAGATTCTACTTATGGTCCATATCTTCCTTTCCCCCTGGAGCTCATAATGACCACGCATTGCTGATGAAAGATTTGTCGTTTCCCTGCGTTTATAGATGAAAATGAAACCTTAACTTCCTACAGAATGTCCTTGTTTACACTGAATTCTCAAAAAGCTGTCAAAACAGCTACTATCCTGGCATTATATTGAATTAAACTCTTCTGTGAGACTCATAAAATTTTAGCACTGGCCTGAGCCTGAAAGAAGAAAAAGATTCAAAATAGAATAGGATTCATCAGTCCAGAGACAGCAGGAAAACATTAAACCATGGAAGAGGTTTTCATTTCAAGAGACAACCCAAATGCCAGGATGAGCATCATTTCCTCTGGGATCAGTGGTGAACTCTAATATGCAAGAAAAAAAGTGTTAGCGGGGACTCGCAGAAGGTAAAATCTGACGGTTAAAATATCTTTAAGCAAAGCTAACTCTAAGCTATTCTCTTCCCCTTTCCTCCTTCAGTTTTATTGTGTTTTATGAAAAAAGAAGCACAGAAAATGTGTTATTTCAGCTCTTTGGCAAGTGGAAGAAATTAACCACTTTTTTCCTTTGCTGTCAAATATTTTAGAATCATGTGCATGGACAGAAAAAACAATATATCCCCAGGGAGAAAAGCATTTTCCTAAAGATTACAGTAAAGAAGATATCAGACGTGAAGCCAAGGTAAACTTGTCTTTATCCATTATAGGCTCTTGCTCATGCCATGGGCTTAAAAGAAGATGCCTTTTACCACTGCCAATCTCCTGTGCTAATTAGAGACCAAGCAGCTGCCAGTGCTGGCAGCAAACATATGAGAACAAGAATGGGCTGTGTAGCTTATCTGAGCTTATCCATATTAATACCTTGTTTCCACAGTCCCAAATTTAGGTGCTTCTTGAAAATGCCCTTGGTGTCATCACCTCCTAAACCTTCCCAGGTAGTTCGCTCCAAACATTTATTACTTTCAGACAGAGAAGATGCTCCCCTGTGTCTTTATTTCAATTTAAATTCCATTTGTGCTCTTTTGTCAAATTTCCTACATTGAATTATGAATAATGCTGACATTAGCTCTACCATTATAGAGTTTGAGCTCCTTAATTAGATCCCCTTATTCAACTTTTTTTTTTTTCTCTCTGAGGTTAAGGTTTTAAACTACTCCTCACAACTCATTCTTTTAAATCTGGAGGCAACAATGTCAAAGCTTTGCTCTCGTGTTCCTCTTTTTTTCAAGTGCCATAATATCCTTGCCAATGCAATGCTAGGAATTCATTGCTTTGACGGAGGGCTTCCCACCCCCACACTGCAGAATTTCCCTCATTATTCAGGCAAGTATTTGATTTGCTCTTTTATTTGTCGCACTATAGACACTTATGCTAAGAAATACTCTCATTTCTGCAGGCCTAAAAGTCAGCTCTCATTTCAGGACATCCTCTCTATTGCTCTCCCAGCTCTTGGATTTGTTTTATTTCTTTTGCTTTCCACACCTCTCTTCTGCAACCCTCCCCATGTACATAAACAGGCACCTAAAAACCTCCATTCTTGCTGAAAGGAAAGGAATTGTCAGGAACTATTGCCATGTTTCCAAAGTTTTAAATTAATTGAAACTAGCTGTATTTTGAGAAGTACCAATAAAGATGTTCTTTCTGCACATATCATCAAATAGTCTCAAGGTATCTTGTGAAATACCAAATTTCAAGGTCACAAAAGACGAGCAAGTTCCATTGTAGTTAGTCATTTGAGAGAGAAACTGAGATAGGGTTTTCAAGAACCATGGACTAAGGAAGGAAGGAAACTAATGCCTGAAAGGGCAAATATCCATCCCTGTGCTCTCAGCTTTGCCTTCTTGAAAACAGCACAGCTGCAATACCACAGGTCTCATTTGCCATACCTGCCCTCTACATAAAAAGCATATATTCATCGTTGCCATTGCTTTTGTCTTTTGTCTCTTGATGCAGATATTTGAAGCTCTTAGAACAAATCATTCCTGTCACACGCAACTTTCTCAAGGACATCTTAAAATGTAGACAGATGCATTCATGTCTCGGTGTGCTGGGAGTAATGCATGAAAATCTCTTTTTATGAAGAATATAACCGAGTCATTTAACTAGTCTGTCCATAAGCTATGGTAGGCAAGTCATTTCTCTCTGCTATTAACCCCCTAGTGGTTTGTATTTCGGGAAGCGATGCTAAGACAAGATAATGTCCAGCCTGCAAAAGATTCAATGATGATGATTCTAAATGGCGGCTACAAAGAACCAATTCCTTAGGCTATTTTGTAGCTCTGATGAAGCAAGGCAGGGGAGAGCGGGATGGATATATGGACTATACTGTCCATTGCTTCTGCAGTACCAGAATCCCTGAACATCTAGGGGCTCAGCACATAGGCAAGATGCTGCACCAAAAATCAAAAGGCCACTCACTATTGCAAAGCAACTTTTGAAGCACAAATTGCTTTCACTTTTCTATTAAGAAAGAGGATCCCTGGCAGTCTGAGAGAAGGCAAAAAAATGTAGCGTAAAATGATATGCTAAATCCCCCAAGCAGACGCTAGCAGTGATGAAAAGGGACAAAACCAGGATTCTCTGGCAAAAGCAAGGGCAGCTGTGTGTGGCATCACCCCTTCCACGACAGCTGCCCCCAGGATGGATACTCAGAAGAGGCTCAATGTGAAGACACAAACCAGAACGGGAACGTGCACTCACTCTGGCAGCCTGGAAAGCCATGTGGAAATGCAGAGCCTATCTGTGTCCAGCAGCCTCAATATGTAAATCCATTTATATTCGTTATAACCTAATCCCACTTCTTACCTGCCAGGAGACACGGCAGGAAATGAATCTATCTAGAAGGAACAAAAGCTGGTATGTGATTTCTCTCTGCTGAAAGAGGTGATGGGCTGAATTCGCCTTTCATGCTGGCAAATGGAACTGAAGGGAGATGGGTAGAGTCGTGCCCACTTCTAAGACAGCTGAATTTGGCCCTTGTAGACAGACAGACAATCAGCTCTCACCTACCGCCAATGCAAGCCTGAAACACAGGGCACAGATGCCAACTCAGAGGAATGTTCAGAGTGACAACTATGCACATGGGCAGAAATGCATGGGTTGTTCCTTGCAATGCACACTGGAAGACTAGCAAAAACTAACATTTTTGGTAAAAGAGTGGATATTCTGGTTTTTATCTACTCACTGCTTTTGAGAGTGATGTGTCCTGTTATGTTTTACCCAGGTTTTATGCACATTTTTAGGAACAAAGCATGAGGCAGGCCTGGCTTTGAGCTCCACCTGTAAGACAAGAGGTTTTTGCAGCAGTGGCACAGCAAGTGCTGCTCCTCCCCAATGAGGGAGAATTGCGAGGAGGCGTCAGCACAGGTAGAAGAGTAGCCAGAAATCACCCTCCCAACACACCACTGCTCAGCTACATCTCCTCAAGACATTTCTTAAGCTGTATCATATAATTATTGACTGTGCAATTATGTAATGACTGTGTAATTATTTAGTGCATGTGTTCAGAGCAGGTCATATTGTTATTTTCTTTACCGGGGCTGTTTTCCTGTATCTGGCCTGGCACATCCCGCAGTGACCCTGCAGTGTCACGGAGGAAAGGGGTAAAAGTGAGCATAGGAGGGAGACTCCGGAGCAGCTGCACATGGAAAGACAAAGTTTTTCCTAGGGAAAAAGGGCAGAGTGCATCAGGGCTGTGACAGTCCTGGGAATTCCTGGAGATCCTTGCCCTGAGAATAACCCAGAAAAGGTAGTAGCTGCTGCAAAGCCACAGAGGGATGAATATTTACAAACATTTTCACTGATATTCTGCCTCATTCTGAAATGTTCACTTTCTAAAAGCTTCTAAAAGTCTGTTTTTCTAACAGTCCTAAACTTTGGAAAATCAAGCCTGTGAGAAGCTCTAGTGATGCTTGCTAGAAGGAAAAAGGGTAAAAGGAACCCTAGGAGGAGTTCGTTCTCTTGTGCCAAAGCACGAAATGAAATGAAATAAAATAAACACATACCACTCACGTCATAGTGTGTAGGTGTTTTACTCCCAGTGACAAGTTTCCTCCAGCCACAAGCTCCTCAGTCTCATCAACCTGTCCGTGAGGATGGCCGGGGCTTCACCCTCACACTGGTTGCGGATGCTACCCAGCCTAGAGTCTTCCCTCTGTCCCTAATTAGCACAGGGAGCTCATTTACTGCTCTGTAATCAATCCGTTATGCACACTGTCCTGGTGTAGCAAGGCATCGTGTATTTGAAAGTATAATTGCCACAGCAAGACAACACAAACTAGAAACATTATCAAATCTTATTTTCTCACCTCCCTCTTCCAGTCGAGAACCTGAATAATTTAGTGCGGGTTGGCAGCTCCTGATTACATTTTTGCACCTTTTAAAATTGCCTAAATGAAATTTTAAGTAATTTAAGCAGCGAGTGGAAATGACACATCTTTGTGTTTTCCTTGCACAGAGAAAAATACTGCAAGTGTCAGTTTTGAACAGCCTCCAATGAGATTATCTGGCATTTTTCTTCCTGGACAGTGAAAGGGCTGACACTGCTCCTGGGTATGGGAAGGGAGAGCGCTGATGGGCAGGTGGATGGTACAGCTCAGTCAATGCAAAAAAAAAAAAAAAAGGAGAGAGAGAGAAAATAATGATAATTAAAAAATCATGCCAAGCTAGCTGTATTGCTGGGGATAACAAGGGCAGGCAGTCTAACAACGGGCGAAGTTCATGGAAAGGTGTTTGGATTGCTGTCTCATCTATATCTGATGGGTTATTCACACCTGGATCTACCAAGGGACTGAGGAAGCTGTAATCCAGGCAATCCGGGCACTGCCTTAAGAAGATCCATGCTCTGCTCACGCAGCGGTGGAAACTGGAAATATTCATCACCAGCCTGCATCCAACCTTGTCAGCAGCTCTTCTGGGCAATAGTTTTATTAGCAAGAGGTTCCTGCCTTCTGTATGCAAAGTAAGAGGGGAGTCTCTAGCATTATTTGAGTGAAATCTTTAAAATTAACTACTCTTTTTAAAATTTTAGACTATACAAACTAGGCAGACACCTTGGGGATCCTCTGCTCGGCAGAAAAGCTCATGAAAAGATTTCCAAAATGGAGCTCGGTAGTTTTACACAAGGACAGAGATTTCTTTGTGGAGTTGCTGCTTTTACAACAGACATTGCTGAAAAGTTAATCTGACACTTTTTTCTTCTATGCAAGAGACCATTACATAGTCTATAAATAGTATTTGCTTTTGGTGTACAGGTGAACTTTGCTTTCCAAGCTTCTGCATACATCCATAAAACAGACTGAGGGGCTTCAGTAATCTAAATTGTCCCTCTGCTTATAAGGGAGATGCCTAATGTGATCGATATTTTTACTCTGTTAGAAATGGGCTTGTCCAATTACAGATAAATAATTTGTATAGCGTGAATGTGACGTGCCCAGAGCAGAAAAGAAAAGCATTCTTTTCTGCATGTTTCATCTCAAATGTATAGATTTTAAATGAATTAAAATGGAGGATGAAATGACCAAAGTCTTCTAAATGAACTTGAGGAATGTGTGTTTTTGTCCTTGCTATTACCTATTGATTAACAGGGGTGGTATTTTGAGTACAGGGTGAAAAAAAAAAATCACTCTTATGCAAATCACACAGAATCAATGTCTCCTGCAACTGCCACATGAAGCTAAATTGTGATCCTGGATAAATTCTGGTAGCAAAAGAAAGAAACTGGCAATACATGCCAAGACACACATAAGACGTTACTGAAAAAATAAATGCTAGAATCTGGATATAGCTAGAAAATTAAGTAAATTAGACTGGTTCACTCTCATTCTTTTTTATGGAGGTCCCAACTTTTCACATGGTGAATGAATACTCGGTGTGCAGATGGCCTGGGAAATTGCAGTTAATATATAAACTTAAATATACAACATATATATTATCTTAGATATAACTTATAAATTAACAATAATAACTATTAAAAAGGGGGGATTATACTTTATTAAAAGTAAATGAAAACTATTCAAGCAAATGAAATAAATTTTGTTAACATGCTCCTCTTAAAAAAAAGAAAAAACAACCAAACAAAACAATCACTAAAAGCTATATTAAACCTTGTTTGAAACAGCCCCCAAAGTTATTCCCGTTTAGTGCTAGGTAAAGTCCTTCAAAACATAAATTACACATGAGCTGTTATCCCTGAAAACCTAATTCAGTTATTACTTCCTCTCATATAGAAAAATGAAAAGAAACACAGAAGAAATGAATCCATCAGAAACTGAAGCATGTCAGCACGAAGCGCTGACATTTCAACTCAATTCAGCAAACAAAAGGAATGTTTAGAGAAAGAAAGAATTTAGGAGTGAGCAATGAAGGGAAGAGACATTCATTACAAACTTCATCCGGCAATGCCAGCCCCGGTTAAATACAGTATGTCACTCTCCCTACAGTTAAGTGTTATTCAGTTTAAATTGAGCTGAGTTATGACAGTCACAGGTGGAAATTTTTTATATAGTGCTACAGAAATATAATCAACCTCCAAGAAAACTCTGACTCATCTACCTACAAAACAGCACAGCAGAGAAGACACGTAAGCAGCGACTGGGCAAGGCCTTCAAACCCAGCACATCTCAGCAGACTGGGACAGAACCTGGTGTGCAAAGTAGCTTCATAACTCTGAATTTCCAAACACACCTTGGGGCCTTTCTTTTTTTCCCTCCACAGAATATATATTCCAGCCTAATGAATTACCTTCAGAGATCTTGGACCAATGCATCTGCAAATTCCGCAACTCCAAAGGTGTCAAGAAAACAGTGGTCCCACCTGTCTACCAAGCCTGTAATTGCAACGGTCACGTCCCTCACCCCCAAATACACAAAATATAGAGAGAAGCACAACAGTGTTAGCGTCTAAAGAGGGAAACCAAGCCAGCATGGATGATGATCCTCCCACTGCAAGATGAAAGAGCAACAGCCGGTGAAAACGATGGTCCCACTTGCTTTGTTTGCTTTGCTTGGGCAGAGCGTTCCTGCTCTCCACTCACAGCCCATTTTTTGCACCATGCTGCAGAATGACATAGTTATGGATGTTGGTATTATTGCTGCTGAATTTCAGGTGATTCATTCCCACAAAAGAATGAGCATCATTAAACCAACTTTCAAAGTATTCCACAACTCCTCAAAGAGACCAGCACATCGTATAGACTTTGTTCAAAGGACTCCCCTAGGCACTACTCACAATTCTCCCTCGCGACAGATATTGCTGCAAACAGCAGCTGCTTTGCCTCCTCCTCTATTATCTTAGGCTCAGAAAAAGTGAAAGCTATGAATCAGTCTGCCATCAGAAATCCAGGGATAATGAAACAAAGAATAATTAAGGTGCCAGAAGTACCATTTGGCACATATAAATTATAAGTAATTTTTGAACACGAGTTTTCCGAGCTCCATAAAACTTCTACTCTTCCCCAGTGACATTAGGCCAGTATTGCAGCACAGGAACTGTGGAACAAGTTCTCGTAACAATTATATTCTTCCCATGTTTCTGTTTTGACTCGGGAACAGCAAGGTTTCTGATGGAAGAATGCAGTTGCTTATATGTGTTTACAGACGGCTGTCTATTTGAGTGACAGACATATGTGCTAGAGCAGCATTAAGTGCTGTCACTTTGGTTTATGGAGCAGTTGCTTTGGAAAGATTTCATTTTAATGCTAAACAAATGAGATCAAACTAAAAATAAGCAGGGCAATTATAAGGCAAACATTGTTTTCCTTTCAATCTTAGAGCAATATTAAAGCTTTAAGGAACTGTCACGCAGACTGAGGTGTAAAGAAGACAATGACGAGACCTGTATTCAAGTTTAGGGAGAAACACAGGCTTTTATCTGGGAAACTCTTGAGTGTTCATTTACCAATTTGCTTGAGTGAGATGTCTATGACACCTGGTAAGTCTGTCTCCTGCCACATCTTGTCACCTGAAGGGCAAACATCCAGTATGGGGTATTATTTGACTCAGTGGTGCAAGTCCTACGGGTGATGGAGGTAACATGAGGTATGAAATGAGTATACGTCCAGAAATACAGAAAAAAAAAAGAAAAAACGTGGTATGAGATAGGAAAAGTATATTAAGATTTTTATCTTCATAAGGGAGCTGTGATCCTTTGTCTTTCACCAGCAAAAAGTGACTCATACCACCCCAGAAAAAGGTCAGCAATTTTTAATATTTTGCAGAGGGGTTACACAGGAACAAAAGTAATTAGGTGCCACTGCAATAGTCTTCTTTCTCGTATTAAATGTATCCAGGGAAAATCAACAGAACATTTCTGTGCTTTTTAAAAGAGATTTTATCCCCATTCCCAAACTGTGCTGTCCCTGTGGCTTCTCTTGCAAATTCCCACTCTCCAGCCTGGCTTCAGCTCAAACAACACACAGGAAAATCCAAGGAGCCTTTTTAAAGCAGAATATTAGGGAATTTTGCAAGCAAGAAAGCATGAGAGAGAAAGAAGGGCTCATCCAACAAAACAAACACATCTGCCTTTTAGTTGGTCAGGAAAAACAAAGCAAACAAAAAGCACAAATGCAAGGCAGGTTCAGTTACAAGTCACTGTCTTTCTACCTACAAATCTATTTTTGCAAGATTTTGGAAGTGCTCTTTAGTCATAAGGAATAGGCAATATCTTCTAAGAGAATTTTCAAAAATGTCCATCAGAAAATCAAAGGAATGGGTAACCTTCAACTCCAGAAAAGGCTTAGGAGATTTCTAGACTACTAGAATAAAGGACATGTGCAACAGTGCAAATGTCAAGTCAGTATTCAGAGGATTGAGTGAGATGACTCAGGAAAGGCTTGTTAGCATTCCAGGCAAAAATCCGAGAAAACTCATCTGATAAAAGGCTAAAGGGGAACATGAGTCACCACGGTGCTAAGGAAGAAAGTTTGTGTCAAACAAACCGGATTTAAAACCCTGGGCAAGTATGACTTATGTAAACTCCTACAAAAGTAATGGCAGAGTATTGTAATGCACAATATTCTAATTAAATTTAGCACTGACAGTCTTAAAGTAAATATTCTGTGTAGTAATAACTGATCAAATGGCAGTTTTACACACTTATTTTCAGGAGAGATATTATGGGAAAAATGGAATTTTAGTGCATCACTGCCTACTTGAATTCAATCTTTTCATCAGTGATCCAGAATTAGATCTAAAATCGCAACTGGGAAAATTGGTGACTGCTGTAGCTATTGCTTGAGGGTAAAAATGGTAAGAGCCAGACCACCCTGAGCAGAGCTCCTTGATATTTGAGGGGATTCAAACTAAAGACTTTTATACAGAGCCAAATGCAAATGGACATGGCTAAACACAAGGAAGACAGACCGTGCCTATCACTCAGGCGATTTATATACTTTGCAAAGAAACGACTCTGAGAAAGCCAAGCTTCTCTGAGCAGATATGCAGCTGAATGGCTGAGTTTCCAGGATGTGGCTGTAGCAAAAAGAACTAATGAAATCTTTGTATAAAGAGAAATAACGTGAGGAGAAATGAGAATGAGATTCTTATCTCACACAAGCCTCCCAAGTCCAAGGCAGAAATTCTTGTAGCTCTGGTACCTGTATTTGAAAGAAAGAGACTAAAAATACAATTCGAGTAGATACCTCACAATAAGACGCTTAAACAGCTCACTCCTTTCAGCTTATCAAAAAGTTGTCTTTAGAACCAAGAAGATAAAAATGTCATGTCCTGTAGTCTTTTTAATCTGGTGGTGTAAAAGACAGGGAGATAAGAGAATGGGATAAGGATCCCAAAAATTCAAATAAATCTTTTCAGATCCAGAACAGATGTGTCTTTACAGAAGGTGTTTTAGTAAAACACTTCTCAGCAAAATCAGTGTGGGTGAAATCCACGGTCTTTTGTACAGATGGAAAACAGAGATCCGCATAACGCAGCTGCAGTCCACAGATCAGGTATTTCTCTCCAGCTTGGCACCCTTTCTCCAAAGGTGGCAAGAACCAGATAGCTTTAGACAGCAGGCACTGCTCTATCAACCCAAACCTCTTTGGTTGTGCCTGATTATTTTATATATCTCTTCTGCTTCCACAGCTTAGTTAAGAGGAGGAAGAGAGGCAGGCACCTTAAACCAGGATTGGTGTCCGTGTTCTTGACATTAAACTGCATCCTCTGCAAATGCTCTGCAAATGAAACAATATGTATCCTATGGGCTGTTGTTCTTTCCCCCAATTTCTTGTGGCATGCCATGCCTATTGGCTATGTTAACTTTGGTTTACTTTTAAAATATATGCAATATCTGCACTTGAAAATGGAGTACATAACAAGGGTGATGATTTACGGCCATCATGCCACGTTATGTGAAGAACAAACTTTCCAAGCAAAGAAAAATCTGTTGTAATATCAGTGAAATGCTGTTTCTTTTTCCTTGCTGTTAGACCCTATGCAGGATTTTCAACAACCTTCTCTTTTCTAAAAAGTCCTGCTTACCTATTAAAGATTTTCTTGGCTGCTATAATAAGTTACCTTGCACTTCTGCTGTGTTAAATGTTAACTGCTCTTGAATGGTCTCTTTTTTTATTGGCTGAGTGGTAGGGCTAAAGTCTGGGGAAATAAGAATTCTTCTCCCTTCAAAGCTACTCAAATATCGCTCTTAGACACTTGAGACTATCACAGGTCCCATTCAGTCCTTTCTTTCAGCCTGCTTCCTTCCAAAGGGGAGACAATAAAATAGCTTTTCTCCCCTCACTGATCCGCTTTCCTAATTGTGCTAAGGAAAAGGGAAAGCAGCACATCTAAAAATAAGTTCAGAGCTAAATGATATTTTAACCTCTTAGGAAAAAAACAGGAATTGTATTTATAGGAATTTAAGAAAATAGGTAGGTTTGCTAATACTTTAGTGTGGCTAATCCACTAGGTAGTGATTGACCTTGCCTTGCGGGTTGAAATAAAGTCATTAGGTTCCATGTTGCATTTGATACCACGTTATTTTATGACCCTTCTTAACACCATTACTCTTTTAAAAGACCTAAGTATTTAAGGTTCCTTTCTACTGACAAAGAGATGGGCCTTTTAAAATTAGGGTGATTGGATGAACAGATGTGAATAGACTGATTGTAGCTACTGCAAAAAAAAATAAAAAGAAAGAAGAAAGAAAAGGTGTTCAGCAATTCTACTGGAAAGGAATGCTCACTGTAAGAAGTACAGTCTATTGCTATAAGGATGAAAATATAATTCTAGAGTGCTACCACCCAAGAAATGAGGTCAGGAAAAGGATGTACGTGAATGAGGACTCAGCTGTATCAAGGCCAGTACAATGGAATCTAAAGGAAGACTTGCTTATTATTGAATGGCATTACAGGAATGCAATGTATTTTACACCTGCGGCATTTAACACATCTTGGAAACGCACTTTTTTTTTCTATTTATGTAACAGTTCCATTAACCTATTCCTGTTAACAGATATTGCATTGCACTAAGATTAGATCCAGCATGCCATGCCACAGACCAGGTGAGCAGGAGATGAATGTTGTTAGTTTTGTGGGGATGCTCCCAACCAAGAAAGAAGACTTAAGGATGGCCTGTATTTCAAGAGCTGCTTTAGGAACTGAGGACAAAAAAAAAAGCCACTTACAGGAGAGAAATTTATGAGATTGCAGCTCAGGAAGTAGTGAGTGAAGGTGGCTTTAAGTTATGTTCTCTGAACTCTGGCTGACTTCACACACTGTGAGATGGTATAGGCATCTAGAGGCTGTTAGGGCACTGGTTGAAGGAGAGGTTTGACCATATACCCTTTCCCTCTAAACCACATCTCTTAAGCAGGGTTTAAAAGTTGTATGTCAAACATTCACCTAAGTGACTTCCCACAGGACACCCTTTCCTAGCTGAATATCCCCTCCCATCACCTAGCAATTGATCTGTGGAAAGAAGGGACAAAAAAAAAGCTATTTTGCGCCAGCCCCATGCCCATGGATTTTACCCACACAGCAAATTGCATGCAGTGCTAATGAACCAGATCTAAGGAGCCAGCTTGGTGTCACATCAGGCACGCTGCTCCGCACACCTGGCACCCAGCCATGGAGAAAGCCTCTCCAGAAAGCATTCATGCTGCTGCGACTCCTGGAGGCCAAAGCAAAAAGGAAACAAAGGAAAAATGAAAAAAAAAAGAAAAGAAAAATTCACCTCAGTAGAGCAAATTCTAGGTACAGTTGTGATTTATTTCACCTCTTTTTTTTCTAGTGAACTGTACATGAACAGCTCATAAGTTTCTGGCATCGCTTCAGTGATAATAAATTTGAGTGGTCATTGGCTACATGCTCATTTACAAGTATTCAATATTAAGAATATAAATTGTTTCAGCTGCATACCTAGAATTTTCTGTATATTTGCGTTTCCCCAAATAAACAATTTAGATCAAGGTTTCTGGAATGAACACTGACAGTTACAAATGTGCCTTCTGTTAAAATTATTCTTAGGCTGGCTATTTTGATTAAAACTGTTTGGCGGAAGATTCACAAGAAATCAAGTTTGAAAAAGAGACTGAACTCAATTTTGATGAAAGGCCTTTTGCATAGTGAAATACATATTCCAGAGTGATGGTAGGAGTTGGAAATGAAAAGCATTCCATCAGCTCTCAGTGCAGTGCACAGAATAGTGAGGTTTCCCAAAACCAACCCTAGCATTCTTGCTGCAAACCCCCAGACAAGCCCTGAGAGGATATATCATCCTGCAGCAAAGCTGCACTTGACTAACAAATTCCAATTAACAACCTAAAGCACACTTACTGGAAACAGACAGTCATTCTGGGCTCATCCCAACTAATACATAGCTGCTGTTATTGGCACGAGAGTACCCTGCGGAGATGGAACACTGTCCTACAGCTGTGCTTGTTGATCGCTATATTTTTTTTTAACCAAAGTATTGGGCAAACATGATTCAGGCTTGTGCTAACAGGAAAAAACATTTCAGACTGTTTATCACGATTCCAAGCTCCTTTTGCTCTTCTTTTGCAGTGAGTCCTTCCAATATTTCAAAGTCCTCTAGAAGGTTATGTTCCAAAAGGGGCAAAAGGGATATTTAATTACTTGGTCATTCAGGAGATAATTCACCTGGGATTCACTCTAGCACTCTAGATCTGATTGTCTTTGCTCCAGTGGCCACTATTAAAAAGTCAATGTCGTCATGGTTACTAGAGAAGTTTACTTACAACTAAAGCTAGTGCCTGACTTAAAGTCTATGAGTACTTTTATTAGAATAACATGGGCCACTTGTGTACTGAAAATTGTGGAAATATTTCATTTCCTCCCTGAATCAAAGCTTAAGAATACCGCAGTTCCTCTGCCTGCCTGCATAAAACAGTAAATCATTGTATTTTATAATCCATCATCAATGCAAGGTACCAACCAAAATCATTTCTCATTCCAACCACTGTCTCTCCTACAAGCTAACACTAACAGTAAATCTATGTGTCCATTGATGCAGTAATCAGTTCATTCTGTTTGATTTCTCTTCCCAAGCAGAAAAACTATGAAAATATCTTTTCCAATTTTAATCTTCATTCTAGTCCACCAAATAGAAGTAGCATAATCAGAAAATGGAAAATATCCGAAGCAAAACTGCAATTTGCTTAATTTATATTTTTGCTAACTCTCTTCATACATGATAGGTGAAGAAGAAAAAGGAGAATTAATAGAGCATGTATAATTTATTTGTATATGGGTAATGTATGCATGAACTCACATTAGACTCTCATCAGAGAAGCCATAAGATCCACATAAAATATATATAAAAGAGTGAACATATATCTTTAGTGAAAGTACAGTGAAGGTGTTGTATGGATTATAAATGGAGTAGAACTAGAAAATAAGCTCCTGCTGAGGTTGATTGCTCAAGTCATTCTGATTATGTAGGGAGCTTGCCATCTCTCCAAAAAATCAAAGAAGAATATTTCTGGCTTCTAATAACCTGCTCATTACAGTCTCACAGATGACCATGAGTTCACAGAAAGCAAATGAAGCACCACCAAGAACCGTAACAACAGTAATCTAGAAGGTATTACAGAAAAGAGGGTAATGCATCCTTGTTCTACCTTCTTGGGTATAATTTCTGGCCCTCCTAGAAGTAACAGCCAAATCTCCAGAAGCTACTGATTGAAGTGAAGGTGGATGTTCCCACAAAACAGCTGCCCTTGATGCAGCTGCAGCCTGAGATGGACCAGAATGAAGATGGCATTGGACTGATCTTCAACCATATTGAATACTGTGGGAAGGAGCTCTGAAGTTCTGCCTGACAACAAAGTCACATTTCATATTTTGTACTGTTGTGAATAAAAAGTATATGAAAAGCTTCAAGGGCACTGCTGGGTTCCTTAGCTGGCAAAGAGGTGGATGGCTGAATGTCATTTTTTTAAAGGGTAGAGACCACAGAAAGCAAAGGTAGAGTCCTCACAAGGTGTTTAAATAAAGAGACATAACCTTAGTTCTAGAATATTCACCATATGACATTCATGACTACTCTTGCCTACTGGGCAGGCTGCAATTATTTTCATGATAAATACTTCCATGATTAAGATCCACAGCTGAAGAGATATTTCTTATTTTACTCTTGAGTTACTAACACCACGTCCGTAATGGTGAATTGTGGGCAGATGGTTCACCTACACAGACTTGCAAAACTACATCCATGGAGTTAGTTTTGTCATGCAACACTGGATTGATACCCCAGTAAAAAATCTCTATTTCATAACCTTCCAGAGGATCCTTGGCAGTTGAACCCAAGCTAGTTTTTTCAGATAGAACTTTTAATAGCAATGCAAGGTGTTATTGTTATTATAAATCTGTTAGGCAGAAATACAGGAACTTAGTACTTTAAAATGCTGTTTGCTTGGTGGGAATAGGGATATCATCCAGGACCACAAGCTATTTTGGAAGTTCCATATTAGAGCCTATCACTTGAGATGTAGTATAACTGCTCGATATATGAACTAACCTACTTAGAAGTCTCCCAGTTAGGCGCTTTCTTTGCAAGACAAACATCCACGGATTATTAGATGAGGTTTAGAGAAAAAATAAAATCAAGTTTATTTTTTAAATAGAATGTGGAAAAAAACCAACTTGATGACAACTTGACACATACATGACAGGTTAGTGTTTGCTCTGCACAATTGTTTCTCTGAAGATTAGGAGGGCTGAATCTGTGGACATAGTAGATAATTTGAGCTGCATTATAATCCAGAACATATTTTTGGAGCTACATTAATGTACTTTAATGTGCCATCCAATTAGTAGCCAATATGTGATCTCTGATTACTTGTCTAGCAGTCAGGGAGCATATTTTCACTGTGAAGTTTTAGACCAAGAGTCAAGCCTTCCAACACTTTAAGCTTTCCTGTACTACTTCAATTAATCTGCAGTTCTGAAAAATCAGTGCATGTCTGAAAAGTGGATTCCTACCCACAATCCTCCATTTAATTCCTTTCTTTTCTCCACAGGAAACCCTGGTTTTTCCCTTCTTCCCACTTCTTTTTCACCTCCCACAAAAGGATGTTTTATCAAAGGGAAGAAACTACAGAATACTAAATTTCCCTTTAGATGGAAAAAATATTAAGCCATTACCAAGAGGTGCTTCACATACAGTATACTAATATTTGCACATGATCCTAAATAATTACTTTTGTGCTAAGCATTTTCTCTCGATATACTGTCCCTCACCTATTGCTCAAGTCTCTCTTTAGTTGTTTGTTTCATTCTATTTTCACCTGTTTCAAGCGCCACTAAAGCTCATTTTTAAGTGACAGGTTTAAAGCACTACTGGACTTTAATGAGACAGAAGCACATGCCTAACTGCCTTGCTGAATTGGGGCCAAGAAAATGAAGCAACTTGCTTGAGAGTTTCGATAAGCCAAAGGAGTTTGGACCTCATTTATCATCTCAGGTTGATGATGGGTTGAGAATAGCTCAAGGCATCCTCAGTACCAAAGCTCTGCTTAGGAAACTACTTGCTTGAGGGCAGTGAACACTCTGCAAATCCTGCAGCTAAACTACAAGACCCAAATTCCAATTATTACCTATCGGGTATTAATTGGGCACTTTAAGTCAGCTGAAGAAATAAGAGGCATCTCCACCAACAGATGGATGCAGCTACAATGCTTTTTTTGCTACATTTTTAACCGATATACTGAAAAGTTGTGCTAGCACATTTTGGATGTGCCTGGGTCACAGTCTGCAGTGCAGCACAGGCTGCAAACAAGCTACAGGGTCCTGGGAGGAGAGCAGTGACAGCAGTTAAGAGCTCACAACAGCTTTGCTTGCTTCATGCCTCAGATGCACAAACCAGCAAGTTCTAGAATGCACATATGTATTTAATTAAAACAATTCAAAATAAAAAGTGGCAGCGTTTGTGTGGTAAGTTAAAATGGTAGGGCTTCTGTACTTAAAATCACAATAAGAATACTACTAATTGTTAAATCTGCTAAATTGGTAAGCAATCCCATGTGGCAACCCATGGAAATCTTGCTGAGTACAGAACAGGCCCATTTGACTTTATATAGTTTCAAAGGCACGAATAAGGGAAAAAAAAAAAAAAGCAGAGAAATTAGCAAACTATGCATTTGATAAACCGGTACTACTGCAATAACACACCAAGATGAATTCAAGGTAAATTCCAGGAAATCGCAGGCGCTGAACAACATTCTTATACTCCCCATTAAGTATTTACCTTGCCTTATCCCTTAGACAACTCCAATAAAAACCAGAAAAGAGACTTTTTGTGACCAAGCTCCATCCAGATTGCTTCATGCAAATAAGCCCAGTAAAAAGTAGATTCATTCAGTGTATGCAAATCCAGACTGCTACTTGCAGAATCAGACTCATCTCATATAACGTCAGGTCATTCTCTCCAACAGATGAAGGAGTCCACAATGCCTGGCACTTTCCACGACAAATGACATCCTATTCGTACTGGCTTCATTAGCCTCTCTACCCTGCATACAGCTAAAAAGTAATTTAGTTTCTTAAAGGGACTTCTCTCAGCTGTAAAATTCATAGGACTTGGGTTACGGAACAATATTTTCTTCTGAGTTGTGATTACAAAGTATAAACCTAATAAGCCATAAGGCCATGAGCAACCTTTGTATTCAGTACAGAAAGTTCCTCAGTTAGCTGGAGTGAGCATTTGGGTTTAGGCACTTCCAGCCCATTAAACTGATTGAATAAGTGAGAATTCATTCTTCCAGAATAAGTAGTTGCTCCAGGAAGTGATGGTGACAAGTAAGTAAGAGACATTTCCTTCTGAAGCAGAACCACCAAGTGACCCAGCCAGGAGCCCTGTTCAGCTCAACACACCTTCCCAGGACAAATCCTCAAGTGGAAGCTCAAGCAATGTAACAAAAGTAGGGTGTTTGTCACAGACCTTTATCCATTTGCCAAATCTAAATGCACATGATGCACATGTCCTATGGACTTCTTTCTGACCAAAGATGGGAGCAAGTCCACATATTTCAATATTACTGGGCTATGGCAACAGATAGGCTGCTATCCATCTTCTCACACAGCAGTGGCTTATGCTGTTTATCTGTGAGTGTTCGTCATATCAAGAAAGACAGCTGAGGATATTTAAACTAGGGATATGAGAAAGCTAAAGTGATTTAGCTGGATGAGCTTGAATTTAAAAGGATTACTTCCTATTTTTATTAGAAAGCTATAATGTGATTCTGCTCCTTTTTTTCCTCGAGAAAGGTCATCATGGTAACAGCAGGATTATCTGCATTCAACAGAATTCCTGGAGTATTATTATTGCACAGGCTCGCTGTGGTGTGGCGTATTTAACTGGTTTCATCATCCATTATATACAACTGCCTACTGCACATTCCAGCCTCAGGAAGAATTCAAATGAGCGTTCTGCATTTTTCGGTTCCCTTCAAATTACGAGCACAGGAGTTCAGCAAATCCCCAAAACAACCCAAACACACCAGAGAAGTTGAAATGAAGAAGAAATAACTGGGACAAGAGTGATTCAAAAGATAATAGAAATAGAACACCCACAATTTCTACTCTTTAGCGCTACAAGAGAGGCTAGGTTCCAAAGTGCTCCATAGCAAACACCATTAGTGGAGCTGAAAGGCTCTAGCCTTGCTCCCTAATGAGAAATTACCCATGAAAGATCTTGAAGGATCCCTATCCTATTAAAATAACAAACAAACAAAAATACTCTGATTGGTAACTCAAATGCCCAAATGCATGTTCAGCCACAAGTCATGATGTACTCAGGGGCACTCAGTTGACACTGGAGAAGGGAAATCATGCATGGGTGAACCAGCAGAACCTGAAAGAGGGAGCCAGTGACCTTTACCATAAACAGCCACTACCTTTCTGGGTAATCCAAGGTAAAAAGACATGTCCTGTTGCTTACAGGAGTTGCACACACACACTCAAAAAGCAAACACACACACTTCTAAGTATTAAAGGACATTTTACACAGAATAGGTGAATGAGACTGATTTACTCAAAAAGTAACAGCCACAAGTGTCATTTGAGGCATTTTGGATCTCTTAATGGCAAAGGCTGTGCAGAGCAGAGACTGGTGGTAATGTCCCGGTAGTAGCGCGCAGCCTCCGCAAACTCCTTTGCGCTCCGCCCTGTGAATAGGGCTCTGCATTGCATTTAAACTACAGTTTCTCAACAACTCCTGTTCTTAACGTTGAGTCTAGGATTGTACAACAGAACTGAAAAAAAAAGACTTGAATGACCCCTCTTTGTAGGGAAGTTACGCTGAGCCCAAACGTTGAAAAGCTTGGGGATAGAGCAGGGTTCTACTGTATGCGAAACCACCTTTCCTTGGAATAACATTCCCGATGCAAATTAAAGGTGGAAGGTTCCTTACCCCTCTGGGCACCCAAAGGAGACATGTTGGAAAAGGATGAGTTTCCCAAAAGGAAGCTCAGGCCCTTGCCAGATCCTGCACGCTCCATGAAAACCTGCTGCGCCAGCTCTTTTCCAGGCTGATTGGTGGTACAGCAGTGACTTAATTTAGCTGATTCTATAATTAAGAAGATACTTAGACTTGTCAGCAACAACACAGTCAGTTTGTTCTAAGTTTAAGCGGCATGACGGAAGATAAGAGATCATCAGGCTTCTGAGCATAACATATTAATATAATTGTTAATGCCCTGGTGTAATTTCTTTTTCCCCATTTTCTTCTCCTTTCCCCTCCCCCTTTCTTTCCCTTGTTTTTGCTATGAAGACAAAACTGCATTAGAAATGGCTCTTATCGTGTTAATAGTCTTTAAATTAGGCTGGCACAGCCTTAAATAAAGAGATATTTTCTGGGAGAGAAAAAAATTAAAAATAAAAAAAGGAAAATAGAGAAACTGTTTGTAAAACATAACTCTTCTGCCCAAAGGGACATATCATTTTCATATTTTAAATCTGAATGCATTTCAGTTATTTTGTGTTTTCGCAGCAATCAGTTCACATTATGAGAATAGGGTAGTATAATTATGGAAATTAAGTACAGATTTCAGCTGAATGAACTCATCAGATGGAATTACAGCCTTTCTAGATTGGTCGTCTGGCTTTATATCAGATGATTTGCATAAAACATTTAGCTTAATGAGAAGTAAACAACAAGACTGTGGAATGTATTAACCCAAGGGGGTCTGAGCCGACATGTGAAAAATATTAAGGTTGTAGGGTTTTTTTTCATTTCAAAGACAAAAATGAAGCCTTGAGAGCAGATTAAGGACATAAAGGTAATTCTGGCTTGTATCATAATTCTTCGTGAGTGGTATTTTTCACCACCTACAGTCATACACTGTAAAGTAATTTTTCAGGTTTATTTACTTTCACTTGCCTGTAAGCAAAATCTGACATAATCTAGTTACCCTGTCAGATAGTGTTCATGGCTGCAGACATGTCTTTGTGTTCAGTAGTTGAATTTTCTTCTGGTCAGTGATCTGGAACTTGCTCAAATTACGTTCCGGGATATCTGGCCATTTATCCATAATCGCTGGAGGGTCCGATTTTCATTGGGAAGTACAAAACCATACTTTTGCATCCTTAATCACTCAACTCAGAAACGCTCCCATCCAAAGAGCATATTGATAGCAAGTCTACCTAATGCACAGAATATTAAGGGGCTCTTTCTTGCTGTTCCCATGGCAGCATCTACTGCGGGGCGGGATGCTCAGGGAGGCCCCAGCGAAGTATGTGAGGGAGGCTTTGAAATCACAACCCTTCCTGTTCTGTTTTCCCAGTCGTGCCTGTGAGCTGCCCTCTAGCCTGGAGCAGCTCTGCATCCCCACAGTACGACTCCCATTGCAGCCGCCTCCTCCCGAAGTAAATCTGCTTTTAGCACATCTCTTCTATGCTAGAGCTTGAACACGGCCGTTTATCACAAGCCAATGTTGTTCTTGCACTAAGAAAGGGCTAAACAGGCTCCTTGCTGGGGAGTGGAAAGGCTGGAGCAGGAGGCAGAGTTCCTGTCCTGGTACTTAAGAGGCTTGGGACTTAATTAAACCATCAGCACTATATAGCAAGAGTTTAGAATATGGACAGACAACCACAGGACGTCAAGTTAGTGCATCTTCAGACAGAGCTCCTCATTAGCTGAAGTTTGCTACCCTTCAGCAAACGGGTAGTGGTGCTGTGAATGTGGTTGCGTTGATCACCCGGTCAAACCTGCAAAGCCTCTTCAAACTCCTCTCCCTCCAACTGCAAATAATACGCCACACATGCAAACTTCTCAGAGAGTAGCCCAGATTAGCCAGTAATGTTGCTGTTTGAAATCCTAGCAAGTATTTTTTTAATGCAATCCTGATTTAGAGGAATAAAATAAACTGCAGTGTTTAAACAGGATTCTAGGGAGGCAAGTTTTATTTTATATTCACTAAAGAAAATTACCATGTGAGACTGCCCGAGTACAAGGATATGAATAACCTTTCATCTATAAAGCAAGGCTTCTATTACCCTTCCCCAGGAAGAAATGATACTGGAGAGATTTCCTTTCCCCAGCCCATGATTGCTGGTGACAACACACAGAGAAGCAAGTTACCAATCCACTGAGTTGAAGAAGAGCATGCCACATATTGTGCCTAAGACTTCAAAATAAAAAAAAAATAAAATAAAATCACATGACAGTAGGAAATGGAAAAAGTTGCTCTGCTTTTCCTGCCACATGTGTTCTTCCTACTGCTGAGCTCTCCTTAATAAACAATTGGCCTGGTCTCGAAGAAACCGAGCAAGAGATGAAATAGAAATGGCAGTGCAGAAAAACTACGAACCCTTGTGTCTCATGGAATATGGAAGCAGCACAGGTAGGAGGTTCCTTAAAATAATATGTCTGGATCTATGCACTTACAACTGACTGCATTTGGGGAAACAAAATGAAATGATAAAACTTCAATGTGCTGGACAAATGTGAAGATCTGAGTAGAAAAGATGAGCTGTAGCAAATTAAAGGCTGCAGGTTCAGCAGTCACACAGCCAGCACAAGAGCAGGATTGCTGCTCCTTTTAGATGCATGTTATATGAAGAGAATTTTGCTTACTCCCAGACTGATTTGGGGCTCCATATTGAAGTCAGACTCAGAACCATCACCACCAACACCTGCTAGACTCATCCTTCTAGCTGCCCTGGCAAACACCATGCAGGCAGAAATCACTGTCAAATACACAATGGTCTCTTGATAGAAGAGTGAAGAACTCCCTGTTTGTTCATTTCTCAAAACAGCCACATTTTACCCCTCAGAGCTCTGAGACCTAGCGATGTCTCACCTGGCTCTGTCCTAGATCCCCCAGAACATCTTGCTCACCATGAGCAACAGCCACGTTCTGCCCCATGGGAATCTCCTTTCATGGCATGTCACCCTATGCAACCCCAACACAGAAAGGATCTTTGAGATCCTTGTGGTGCAGACTGCTTAGGGGAGACTTTGAGACTGGTCTATTTTCAAGCTGTGAAGAACACAGCTGACCTGCTTCTTTCACGTCTTTTCTTTCCCTTCATCCATAAGGAGAGATAATAGAAATGATGCGCATTTCATACAGCCAGATTATATTAGCTGCAAAACTATGCCCTTTATATTTAAAATCCATCCTTAGTTTATGCTGTTATAAACCTGTATGAAGCCCTCAGAAGCTTGATCATCAACTAAATAAAGTGGAACTTCATGCTTAATAAAGACATTCTACCCGTTAATCATAAAATGCTTTTCAAAGATAAATGATCATTCAAGATGGTGGTGGGGGGGAAGGGATCCAATTAGTTAATACTATAAAATGAGCCTGAATCAGAATATAGATACCTAAGTACAAAGTGTACTCACGCTCCCTCTCCCTATCTCAGAGGTACTACAGTTCTTACCCTAAAGGTCCTGGAGTGCCTATAAATTATATTTCAGAGCATTTGGTGCAGAGTCATCATTTTTAAGAGGAATGGATTTTTTGCCCCCAGTTCAGGATCTACAACTTATATTCAAGGTTAGATAAGCAACATTGAGCAAAAATTTAACAGGGTGAAAGCTGGCCATGAGAAGGCATCTCCTGCCCCACAGAGAGGGATGATACTGCTTATTAGTCAACCAAAAGCAGCTTTACCCTTTGAGACACATTATGTCCCAGCCTCCCTTAAGTTTTTACCACTCTTCTTACCTTCAGTTTGGGAAAGATAAGAGAAATATGGTTTTGCATGTTACCCTGAAAGATTTCCACCCCCTGCCCTAAAGGCAGTTTTCACATGAACAGGAGCCCAATCAGACACAGAAATTAGACGTTCTCCAGCACTCCCTGTGATGCTATTGGTGCGGTGCCTTGCAGGGCATATGGTTGTTTAAGCGATAAGCAAGACAATATTGTGCAGGGCATTTTCACCTCTGTCCTCTAAAGAATATACAGTCAATTAATGCAATGCTTTGAATATATTCACAGCAGTATCTGCTATCCATTCCAGAACTTCACACACATTTGGTCTCTTGTGACATGAGCTGCTACACCAACCAGAAAAAAAAGGGAAAACAACATCTCTTACAATCACATTTCCTCACTTGATGGCATCTGAGGGAGTAGCAGGGAAACCACAGGCAGAACTGCAAGTGTTAGTTGTCTCCCAAAAGCTGTTAAAATGTATGAAAACAATATCTAGGATTAAACAGGCATTGCCACTCCTACACATCAAGCAAATGTGGCATTTCTCAATAACACCCCTAAACCAAAGAAAAATAAGAAAACTTTTTCATGTATCATTTTCCTCAACATTCTCTTCTCCCAGATCCTTGAGAGCAACGCTGCTCAACTTTAGAGATTACTTCTGACTTGCCCACATGAAGCAACTGCATAAATTAAGAGCAGCTGGGCAGCAATTTAATCATCACAAGGGTAGTGATGGGGGCTGAGAAGTTTGGCCCAATCTCTCTTAAAGTGACACTTTTTGCCTTTTCCTAAAAGTGGAATCATGCTGAATTTTTACTTCTCTCCTTATATAAATCCTTCCTGCCCACATATTTCTATTTATTTTTTATTTATTTGGGCTGAGGAAGAGAGCAGTACATTGGAGCAGAGCATGGGATGTGTGGGTGTTCTTTTGAATTAACTCCTGCCTGAAGTCTCTTAACAGTTTGATGAGATTTGTAAAGATGTTGAAAAAGACCTGTTGATTACATGTGTTTGTAATTACTAGTTGTGGAGTTTGAATATGCACTCTGTATTTATTGAATTATGCTTTGAATGTGACTAGTATACTGCTGCTTCTTAATTGCCTCCCTGATATGTGTCTGACAATGGGGCCTTTCATCTCATTCTACTTCTTCAGGGAAAAATAAATATGTTTTCTGTTTTATTTAACAGTATGCTGACATTTTATCAGCCAGGGCACATATTTTAGGAAATATGACTTCAATGCTATGTTGCTTAGTAAAGTTTAAGGGGGATGGGGGGGGAAAAGCAATAACATATTTAAAATGACATGAAAGTTGATGTTATGAATAATTTTACTATTTCATTAAGTGCCCATGGAGGTCACCATGACTTCCTGTAAATTTAGAGGAATCTTGTGTCAACTACGTGATTTGTTTTGTTTTCTGTTCCTCAAAATAAGATCCATATTTTCTGCTAGTTTAAAGTGATAAAGTTTCATTGAAGCCTGCAGGAACGCACCAGGTTGTACTATATTATTTCTACCAAAAGACCAACAACCTCAAGAAAAATGTATTCATGTGAAGATTTTTTGCCTGTCCTACAAATACATTTTACACTGATCACATTCATTTATCCATCTATGTACACACACACACAGAAACCTTAAAGTGACAAAACCCTTGGTTGCATTCCGTAATAAACACCCCAAATACTCCTCTCTTTATCATCTCTGCAGCCATTCACCATAGTGTAAATGGACCTTCGGCAAAGGGCATCTTAGGCTATGGTTTAGAGATACTGACAAATCTCCTGATTTAACATATTACCACATCCCACATGTAACTGTAGCAGTTTTATATCTTTGACAATAAAGGAGACATACAGCCTAATTGAGTTTGCTTTAGAACGGCTGTAGAACAAGCAAGATACACTGGAAATTCTGTGTTTTATAGTGGTATTGTAGCATTTTTTTAATAGTAGCTGAAACTCATTTCCACACTTCTTACTTAACAAAAGAGAACACAGCCCTTACTCCCAAGCATAATTAAATTGGCATTCATCACTGAAGAGCACTATAGCATTGCGAGAGTAAATCTCTTGTAGGGAGTTTCAGTCCTTCTCTTCCAATTTCCAGAAGGTCAGGGCACTCAAAAGAAGATAAGCAAACAACAATCCAGAAATGGGAAATAAGAACATATTTCTCCTAAAGACTGGGAAGCTGCAACATAGTATGGAAAACATTGAAATATTTAAAAATACTTCAAAAATGCCCTGAATGTGGGGAGATGAGGAATTCATATATAGATGGATAAATTCTTCTTTTTTAGTGAAAACCTGCTAAAATATATGCAAAGAGAAAAAAAAAATCACTGCAATTTCTTTGAGCAGAACTCTTACCTAGCTCTTTCTTAACTGCATTGCTGCAGTTTCTTGAACCCTATCTCAAAAGCTTTGTAATGCCAAATACAGAGCTAATAAAAGCCATGGTTGGAGAACTGTCATCTGCATGGCCCCAAGTTTGCAGACATTAGCAAAGCAAGAATTTTAATCATTTATGTAAATGTATGATGTAGGACTTTGTGGCATATTAGTCGAATATTGATTGCTGTTTGAGACTTGTGTTTCTGCATTCTGTGCTAATGGAATTTGTACCAAGGACCAAATTGGACAGTGATGCCAATATACATACGTATAAACATGGGTTATTTTGCAATGGTTCAGTCTCCACAATTATTTTAAGTAGTTTTATGGGAATAAGAGTACTAAGCAGTAAGCTGGTTAAACTATCCTCTAATGACCAATGAAAACAACCTAGATTTTCTGTTTTAAATGCTTGCTTCACAACACAAGTGCTAGCCAAGCAGCCTTTCCCAAATCTTTCGCATTGTCAAAGTATTTTGGCTCACAGTGAATGCACAAAAGGGGGCTCTTGAGACACTGGCAAAGGCATCTGCTATGCAGCATGTTGCATCCAAGAGCCACCTGTGTGCTCACAGATAATGCTAGGCATTCACATGTCAAAATAGATCCTTTGTGGCATTCTCTGAAGTTATATCTAAATAAATTTCTCCTGCCAAGTACATTTGATGGGGTTTCCAACCAAATGATAACCTGATTTTTCCGAGCGCCTATTAACTTGACTGCCTTGATGCCTTTTTTTTTCACCTGCCTCTCTGGCTTGATTTGCATTGCTGCTATTTTTTCCCCTTTGCCTCAGCCATGCTTTCTTATTTTGCCTGCTCCCTTGCTGTTGCACGGCCTTTACTTTCCAATTCTCTTAGGCTCACTTCTGAGCTGATCCAGAATTCAAGGGGAGGGAGTTTTTGCTGATGAAGCTTCCACAGTCTACACTGGCTCTTTAGCATCTGCTCAGAAGCCAAAACCAAGAGTGAAATAGCCAAGAACTTGACAGGGCAGCTGGAATTATGGTCACCTTTCACTAGATTTAACAACAGTATTAGAAGAATTATGAGAATAAGACCTCTAAAAATCCATCTGTCAGAGCTGAATTCAATGACTACCCTTAGGACCCAAACAAATAATAACACTAATAAAAATATCCAAGACCAGAGTTGGGCATGTGCCAGGAATTACAAAGCTGTGCTGAGGAGAATTGAGTTTTACTGCCCTGTGAAAACATATGATTTTTGAAGACACTTAGATTCGTGGATGCAACACAAGGGAAGCAATGCAGGTTGCTGTGGTACACGAAAATACTTATAAAATAAACACATATGAACAAAGCTTTGTATTCTCTGAACATGGTAGCCTCCTGCCTTCACAATTAGAGGAATCCTGTCTGATGAAGTTGACAAAAGCATGATCTGCTCCCTGCAGCAGTTCCTCCGATGATAGGGCTAATGCACAGCTCAGGAATACACCCTATGCCTAACAGAGCATCCTTCCCATCTAAACCCGTAAATATGTTCCTGTGAAAAGTCCTAGTTTCAGCAGCACAGCACTACATTTTTATCCACTGTAAAGATCCCACCAGTTTATCCTTCTGAAGAACACGAGGGTAACATTGCTATCAGAGACTGGGCAGTGGTACAGAAAGTGTCATCCACCTCGCAGCTTAAGCTGTATCCCGTCTGGATAGGGCTCCAAGGCCTTACTTAGAGGTCTTCACATTCAATGATCTTTGTGATTTAATAATTTTTGACTCATATCCTGGGTGCAGATGTTGGACTACAGGCATTAGACTGAAGCCCTGTTTCCTCACTAACCAGGTAGAGTCTCGTGTCAGAGCTCACTCACTCTGCCAGAGTTCAGAGTAAAGGGCAATTTCCAAGCAGAGCCATTTGGTTTCTGTGCTGACACTATTAAAAATGATGCCAGTGGCAATAACACTTTTCCTACAGTCGACACCTGTATGCTTGGAATAGGATAGAGAACATCAATTCATTTCATTTTGGCTTGCGAAAGGCTGCAGGTGGCAAAGCTATTTGCTTGCTCACAGCACAGAATGGACTTCAAGCAAGTAGGAAAAGTATCTGTTATCTCACAACCCCTCCTCTCTCTGCCATATACCGTCTTTTAGGACTCAGTAAAACTCAGATGCAAAATAAAATATGGTCCTCAGGAAAAAAAAAAATCCAGGCTGACTTGATACCATTCTGTAAACATGCTCAGGCTACAGAACCATGGAGCATCACTTAGTGTGGCATGGATATCATTTGTCAACATATGATTTCAAGAGGACTCTTTAGAGGAACGAAAAAACAGCAAATGAAATTATTTGAGTGTTAGGATTAAAAACCAACATGATATCACCAGAGAGGTACTTTTTGTGAATGTACAATGCTCAAAATACCGCTAGAGAAAATCAAATTGTCTTTGACAATCCAGATCAAATCCCTTTTCTTCATCTCACCCAACATTTTCACAGCCACAACCAAATGGGCCTTTTAGTTGATGGAGAACTGAACAGGCTGATTCAGGGAGGGGTCAAGGAGGCTTCAGGGACGACTGAATGTAACAAAAACTCATTTTTGTCAATAAAGAAAGGAAATACGAACTGCCAGACTTCCACTAGAAGAGACGGCTCTGCCTACCCACACTGACCTAACCTGGCCAGCGAAGCCCCAATGGCCAAAGCACATCCTTAATCCCCAAATGTATTAATGGATGCACATGGAAGAAGAGGGATTCAGAAACCCTTGGAAGAGTAAAAAAAACAGACAGGAGAGGCAAAGCAAGATCAGAAGCTCTGTCTTAGCTCTGGCACACACAGAGGCAGCTATACAAGCAGACCCAAATAATATGCTCTTCTTCTGCGGTTAAGTTGCATATCTTTCAAACAACCTAAATTGTAAATAGCATGCAGCATTTTTGTTTACATTTCTGTCACATAATAAAAACAAATTTTCTTAGAACCATATCACTAATTTATAGAAATTATTTGATTTTTACATGGTTCTATGAAACATGAAAAAAAGTGATTTTTATTCCTATTTTTATTTAATGTTAATCACTTTTAAAAATGACTCTTCTCCTACTTTATACAATGCAGAACTCCACTGTCTATTTTGTTTTATCTAAATTAGCAGCATCCCCAAGCAGGTGTTACATTTGGAAGACAACATACTGTAAGCAATTAGAGAATTGTATGTAAATACATAATTTGTCTGAGGAGAAGAAAGCTCTTTGGTGTGATTAAGTATCATTTTAAAAAATTTCATGTTAGAGAAGACAAACAGCTCTCAGACGAGATGATGCTGGGGTTGCAGGCGGGAGTTCCTTGAAGGAGCAGCCCAAGGAACCCATTGTGGGTCTCTGTAGAACCTACTGGTGAAGGACCAGGCTTGAGCCCACTGCAGCATCTCATGATCTTTGCTCCCCAGAGGCTCTGCTTTGGAGAAGGTGATGGAGAGGAACAAGACAGCTTGTTCACAACTCCTTTGTGACTGTGAGCATTTTG
Source organism: Crypturellus undulatus (assembly GCA_013389825.1). NCBI lineage: Eukaryota > Metazoa > Chordata > Aves > Tinamiformes > Tinamidae > Crypturellus > Crypturellus undulatus. Next base: position 582,714 of record VWPW01009232.1, read on the forward strand.
GGGGTGAAAGACTGTGATAGGAAGGCATGAGCAGGCAGGGACCATCCAAGAGGGGTGGGCAGACCTGCTCTAAGCTCTGGGTGAAAGTCCAAAGGTGTTAACACTGAGCTCAGGTAAGGATATATTTTTTTTTCTCTAGGTAGATTTTAGCTAGAGCTTTGTCCTCTTATAGGATTACAAAAAAAACCCCAACTCTGTAATACCCAGAGAAGGCAGGGAGCCATAGCTTTTTGGGCAGCTGCAAATATATAATGCCCACCCACAGATTTATAGCTAAGCTCACAGGCTCAGCATAACACTCTGCAGGAAATTTGCAAAGTACTTTGGAATATCTCCTGCACTCTGCAGTGCTCCTGCAAGACAGTAAGTGGAATTATCCTTATTTTACTATTGGAGAAACTACCGAGGTGGGGAGAAAGAAAGAACAGTCCCTCTGCCTAGCTTTGAGTACTACTGCTTTTCATATGAAGGAACACATCTACCCTGATGGATCTCTCCTGTTGAATGAACACATAATAATGTGAAGCACAATGAAAAAAAATGATTTTTATTCCTACATCTGCCACCAAGTATTATAACGTCACTGGCTCCGTGGAAACTAACCACTTAAATTAGACCCTTGAGGCCCCAAGTGGTTGAAATTGCTTATCAGGAGTCCTACACAAGACTGAGGAGTAGAAGTAGAATAGTTTTTCCATCACGGTGTTTCTTGGCATTGGTCATTAGGCACACTGCTGTCCTAGCAGCAATGTTCTTAATCCCAGAAATAGCAGACACTTCCTCAGGGCTGAGGTTTCCTTCTCTCGTGATAAAATCTGTTCTGCTAGTGACTGCTGCAGCAAGCATTGGTGGCCACAGCATAACCAGAGCTAGGCATGGCCATGGCCTGACGAGCATCAAAGCAGCAGAAGGTCGATTTGAATTAAAAGTCCACTATAGCCTGCTGAACCTTGGCAAAAAAAAAAAAAAAAAAAAAACTCCAAACAAGTTCAATTTATTTTCAGGGCATATGAAATACATCATTTTTTCCCCTTTGCTTACCTTTTTTAGCTACAGTTTGCCTCTCACATAGAACAGAAAAGGACTGAAGTCCCAGTAGTCTTGTTTTCCTAGTGTGAAAAGCATGAGATACGTTAGGTTACCTTTGAATGTGACAAGAGAGTTCACAATCCAGAGTTAAATACTTGAGTTTTTCTTCTACTCTCAGAGGCAGAGTAAATTAAGTCCAGAGCTGTTCTGTGCTACTGAAACTGAAGTTCGTCTGGTATCTGACCTCGTTCATTTGAACTTAACTTGGGTGTCTTTACTATATTGCACTTTGCAATGCAAATACACCCTGACTTGATTACACAGAAGCTCTTCAGCAAAAATATTCACTGACCCCTATGACAACAAGAACTGCACTTCTTTCCTAAAGGCAAAAATAAATCCATGAATATTTCTTTGGGCACTTCATCAAGAAATAAAAATAATGCTGCAGTAATTTAGGTGCAAATTGGTTTGTTTGTAAAAATCCCAAGCGGTCACACCTTTTCCCTACAACCATCACATCAAGTAGGCTCTACACCTGAGCTACAGCAGTACTTGGAAGAACAGGTACCAATGTCATGTCATCTGTCATTGCTAATCCAGTACTTGTGCTTCCAGGCAAACAGGCACTGGAAACTAAGTCATATGCATGTCTGTCAAGAAGTGAGGGAAGGTGGAAGGCTGAAGACCTAACAATTCTGAACCTTGGATAAAAAAGATGCTCTCTCTCATTATTTTGGAGCCTTAACTTTGCCTTGTCTTCACAGATTAGAGTGTTCCACATGACAAATATCATATAGCAGATTAATATTTAAGAATTCAGCACTGAGAGGTAATTACTCAGCCAGCACAGCTCACAAGGATGCTTGCCTCCTTAAGAGATTTTTTTGGAGTGCCTATAAACTAAATTAAGATATTTAAAACATTACAGTATTATACATCATTAGGTTTCCTGATCTGCATATTTTAGCAATTGCTTATGTTAGGTGGCATGAAAAGAGATTTCTTGGAAGTTGTTTCTCAGAAAAGGTTGGACTCAGTTATCTGTCTGTGACTTCTGATGGGAAAGAAAGTACTCCTCCAGGTTGCTACAATTTCAGGTAAATGTAAAAACTACCTTCCTTGTGGCCTCTATAGATGTAATTGAAGCATAAATCTTCAGAGTTCTGCTTTCTGTAGGACCACAGTAACCACCAACCTGTCTCCACTTCTTGGACAGAGAAATATGTCAGAGAAAATATGTGGGATTTGTTCTGTACACTGAAGTGCAGGAGATATTCTTGAGACAGGGCACCTTTAGCCTTGGTTTTACTCAAACAAAAATTGATTTGTCAAATTAGACCTTTTGAAAGTCTAATCATGCTAATGGAATGAAATATTCACCCTTAAAAACTCGAGCAGATACAGAACCTCTCAGCTCAGCAGTACTGTCTAGTGTAAGACACCAGGTTTGTTTTCCACCCATCTACAGGATTAAAAAAATAGAAGCTTGGAAAGGCCTTGAGGTTTGAGGTCTTTGGTAAGCAAGACAGGAGTCTAGCTAGACTGTGGCTAACTGTAACACATCCAAAAGGCTGTGTTCAGCAGAAGTATGAGGGTCACAGTTAACACAGTTTCTTCTCTGGCATAAAGTAAATTTTTATAATAGGAAAATGTAAAGATATTTGGGGATATAGAACAGAAAAGTATACGAAATGCACAGGACAAATCTGCAAAGGACTTGTATTATACAAGAGACTAACATCAGTTTTTGCAGAAGGTCACTGACAAGTGGATCTGCTTTTGGATTTGTCTGCACAGACCCATCACATGCTGAACAGAAACCACACAGACACTGGTCATAGTTAGTTGAATTATAGAATTAGGATCCTGAGGGCCTTTTGTGAAGTGATGTTGGATTAAAGCCAGGTAGAGTTGGAATCATATTTGGATCAATGCCACCGGGTAAGAGGACTGCACAAAAATTATTGTACCAACAATATTTTGCACTGTTAAGCAACAAGGGCATGATTTTGAGGGTATAATATCTATTGGCTTGTAACAGATCCAAATGGAATTTCATTTCTCATGAAAAGGGTTTGGAGAAGGCCCTGACAAATTGTCATCTTTGTGCTGTTACCTACATATGTTCCACCGCATACAGCGGTATAATCTGAAATTAATGCATTTTATAACTCAAGTAAAACTCATCTAGTTCTGTAGTGTAGAACTGAATGGCTGCACTTGGCAGGCATTTGTGAGCATTTAAGACCTCTCTTTATAGGCAGAATAACAAGACTCATCAATCCCATATTGTACTCTACAAAAAAACAAATCTACAGAAATTCTGAAAAATTGAAAAAGCCATTTGTGAGGTAATCCTGCATTAAACAGAAGGCTTTAACTGACCTTGCTAAATTTTATCTAAATAGACATGCAATCAATAACGTAGCAGAACTCTCAGCATCAGGTCTCGGTTCTCAACCAGTTTAATCATGAAAGTTTCAACATTGCCATGGCAATTTCATAATTGCATGTTATGACCATGAAAAAAAAATAAAATAATTTAGAAAAAAAAAGAAAAGCCTGGGTGCCTGCTGCTGTAGGTACAGAAAACAACAAGCAAATTCGGTGTTGAGGCTGGGTATACACAGGAGGAAGCTCTCTTCTTTTGTGAGATGGTGGTTTACTTAAGGCACATATATCCTCCTGCAGGCCACACTGCAGTTTTGCTAAAGGACGATGCCAAAGCAGGACAAAATGTGTTTTGTTGCAAGACTCTCACTTGTTTCTACAGGGAAACAGAAAAGTTTATCTTGCTTTTACAATGCACTAAAACTTCTTTTATGATGGTTTCATTCAACAGTGCTGAGCATCACTCTTGCTTTGTTACAGAAATATTGAGCAATCTCAGCTCCTACCGAGGTGTTTTTTTTTTCTTTTTCTTCTTACTCTTCCTTTTTTATGCTTTTTTCCCCCTCCTTTTGAAAGGTAACAGTTTGTCTACAAGGATAAAGTGTTTGTGCGGGTAGATATGCTAACCCTTTCCCCAGAAAATACTTCCCATAGTAATTTTAAGTAAGGTCTTAAATTAAAAGAATTGTGATTAGCTACCATTTTCAAGATAGCCAGGCTTTCATTTGCATATACCTCATTTGCATATACCTTAATCAAGGTGTTTAGTAAGTGAAACAGCACTCTTAACATGAAGCTGATTGCCTTTCATGTCCCACAAAATGACTTGGATAGACAATAGCTGAACAAGTATCTCTGGTCTGCTTCAATGATATTCATATTTGAGCATACTGAATTGGTTTCTCCAAGCAATAAGCCTTTATCCTGTGGAGAGGAATAGCTGAGGAGGCCAAAGGGTGCTGCAGCATATTCAGTGTAAATCCACAATAAATAACATTGCAGAAGGACCATGCCTTTCACATAAATGGGAACAGTACTGTAATTCAAACACAAACTCAGTTCCAGGCAGGTGAAACATTTTACTCCCTTAATTTCAATTAATTGCAATTTAAACCCTTTTTTGTCTCTTATTTTTGAGAGAGTTTTACAGAACCTCGGGGACCAAACACCATTTCCTTGTTCAGTCTAAATTTTTGAGGACTGGATTGATACAAACAAGCAAACAAACAAAAAAGTAGGTTTCTATAGATGCAACACAAATAATTTACTAGGAAATTGCTCCCTGGATGCCACGTGAATCACAGGGACTTTGTGTCAGTACACAAACCCAAAAGCTAAAGTGAAATGAATGCAGAGTTTCAATGAAAATCCTACTTGGTAATTCAAATAGCAGATAAATAAAGTGATATGCAGTACTAATGAAGAGTTAATTAGAATCTTCTTTTTTTTGAAGTTTTGTTTTCAGAAGTGTGTCAATAATGCACAAGAATTGCACTTACAAATAGCCTGGTGGCTCCTACTGCAGGCAATCATCAATTAGCTTTGTTTTCATTTGCTTTTCTAATCTGGAATTTGATTCTTTAGAGGTGGTGGATAAGCAGTAACTGTCTTACAAAATCTACGTATGTGATCTCCTGCACAGGCAGTACTGCCCTGCCCTCAAATACAGCCCTACACCTTTGCCTCCGAGCGTCCGAAAAAGTGTGGAAGTCAAATAGGTGGAAACCAAGGACAACTTGCATGAAAACTCAACAGCAGTAGTGGAACCAGGTTTTCTTTCATGGGAGCTTGCAATGTAAGAAGTGGTAAGCATGCTCTCATGGCCACTGAAGAGGAGATTTTACACTCCTAGATAGAACTGACTGTCAAATTTCAAGCAACAGTGCCTATTCTTCTGCACTGTTCTTTCTGCTGTTCTTCCTTCCCTCCACGGAAGCAATGTGTCCACATTGCCTTTCCTACTTTCTAAGCTTGTTGTTCTACACAGATACAAAAAACAGAGTGTCTTCTCCAGAGTTTTACAGCAAAAGGGGCTCTGGCTTTTTAATCTGTTTTGCATAAATACGCACAGGATAATGTAGATAAAGGAAAATCATTAGTATTATTATTTCTACTTTATGTAAAATAAGAAAATGTTTCTTTCTCCTAATCATTTCATCTTCAAAAAAAGCACCTTGGCTTTCACTTCATGGAAGATTTTTCTTAGAACCATTTTACGATTACAAAGTGCTTTATCTTTTTTTTCCCTCTCTTTCCCTTAAATCCTGAAATCATGATGAGCTTGTAATTAGCCACAGTTTGTAGGGGATTTGTGAAACTATAATGCGGTACTATAAGGACACACACTTTATCAAAGCTTGAGCATGGTCTAATTAATAGAGATCGCATGCAGCCCATTAATTGACTCAACATGGTAATCAAACATCCAGAAATACTGCTTAGCTAACCCCTGGTGCACCCAAGGGCAAAACATTCACTGCAGATGTGATCTGCCATATTGCTGCATGGCTTGGAAGGGAGTTACTTTTTGAGATTGTGCCACTCGGGGGTTAATTTGACAGAAACCACATGATAGCAAAGAATGCATTTTTTACATTTATTTAAGTGTAAATAAAAAAATACTGAATTAGCCATAATGGTAAGTTAAGGATCACCATCTTCATTAAATCACTGCTACAGATCTTAGTCCTTGTCCTGTGTCGCCGATGTCCATTGCACTGATCTAGCCAGACTGCAAACATTTGTACAAAGTACAAATCCTATTAATATTTGGTCTACTTACTGAGCCTTGTGATCAGTGGGAACACCTAGGTATGGCTCATCTCCCTGCTTTGGCTGCTGAAGGCTCTAACTGCATTAAGATTTCCTGGGCAGCAGCCACCACCTACTCATCTTCTTGCTCTACCTGTGACTTCTCCTCTTCCCCGTCACATCCTTGCAGCAGGGAGTAGGACAGTCTCCAGTCTCTTTCACAAACAAATGGGCAGCATGGAAAGAGAAAGCAGGCTGGTAGGGGTAGAGAGACAGGGCTGTTCAAGCCAGCACTGAGCATTTGTCTGACTGCAGAATAAACGTTAAGCACCTGTTTAGGATGTGTTTAAGGATATGTAGAGATACAGGTTTCTCTAGAAAGAGACCCACCCATCTTAAGTACTGCCCTGATAAAAAGCATCGTCTTTGCAGAGGCTCAGTTCTCTCCACTGGACTATATGTTCTGAAAATAGACTAGATCTACCTAGTATCTGGAAAAATTAAATGAGATAGATAAATTCACATTTGCTTTCTGAATGGAGCCGTTTATCCAACAGTGACAATCTAGTAATCAACAATAGTTATTGTAATCTTTACAGAAATTACAAAAAGAGTCCATTCCATGTTAATATTTAGGTCATCAATCCATCGTAAAGTCCCCTGAATCACCACTATTGCTCCAGCAGATTGCTATTGCATTGGTGCTACTTTGGGGTGAATCATAGCTTAACAAAAACTGTCACATCTCTATTATAGAATTCCCTATGATGAGATTAAGGCCACTAAAAAGACAAAACAAAACCAATTTAGCTAACTAAAGAATTAATTCTAAAGATGGTTCTTCTGCTCTGATTCAGTGTGCTTACATTTCTAAGTAAACCAAAGAGCAATAACGCATTGTCCTCTGACATGAAATCACGCTGTAATTCTGCTTCTAATCATCTGTGGTGCCGATGATGAGACGGTGAACACTCTCATTGCAGGCTTTGATCTCATTCAGCCTCATGGCATTTTCATACCAGAAGGGACGACTACATTTAGATGTTTGACTTTCAACATAACCTAGGCCAGAATATGTCACTTGGTAACTCCTGCATCCTGATCTTGTTTTCTGATAGGAGGCCGCATATATTTTTAGAAAGTTCTAATTAATGAAAACTCTTCTATAGCTCTCAGAAAAACATCTCAATGTTTAGTTATTTTGTGAAATTTTGGCATCTGAGTTTCTGCAGGCTCCAGCTGTCAGCCACTGAATCTCATTCTGTTTTCAACTGCTAACTTACCATATTTCAGATCAAAGTCAACAAAGGTCAGTTATTTCTCCACTGACCTGTAGGACCTAGATCCTATGGTATGAATAACCCACTGTAGATTAACCAAAATTAATTGGATCTTATCCTGGCTTCGCTTGTTAAGTTAAGGAAATATCTACTACCTCATACAGGCTGCAGTCAAAGTGCATCAAAACCTTTATTTCAACAAGATGAATAGGTTGAAAATTCACTTTCCCATATCACTTTCTTATAATTGTGTTCTGAACTCTTTAAGAAATTAAGTTGAAAAAGAAAAGAGGTCTAGATTCCAAAATTTCTTTGCTGGGATAGATGCTGTGATTACTAAAACAGCCTAAACTGCTTCACTTATTTATATATTCATACTCTCCTTAGTTGCAATATTACTCTGAGGGGTCATGTTCTATTGAGTATGCATGACATCCTTCAAGCTCCTTCAGACTAGTTCTCTTCTACCATATATATAATGCACATAATACACACATGTACACATAGTATTTATTGAAGAAGTTTAACCTAAATTGTGAGTCTGGTTTTCAGCCTAAATTATGAGTCAATCCAGACTTGTTACCAAAATCATTTTTTGTGTTATTTATAGTAGGAGATCTTTGCCAGAGTCTGTGAACAGCAGCAAGCCAACAGCAGGACCCCTGTGGCACTGGAAACTTCCTCTGGGAGATGATTCCTGATTTAGAGTTCTCTTACAAGCTATCGTTAAGACAGTTTGGGAGCCATTTAATATGTACAACCACCGATTTTGTATAGTGATAATTGTTTTTAATCAGAATGTTGTGCACTACTAAGTCAAACACATTACAGAAGTCTAAATATATTATGTCAACACAGCTACTTTAAATTAAGCAGAGCTAGGTCCAACTCGAGAGCTGCAGGGAAAATGGATTCATTAGGAAGCAATGCTGTTGATTTAATGGGTACCTATCTTTCCCAGAAGAACCATTATCCTAATAATGTTGCTTGTGGTGGATCTACTGGTAGGGAAAGAGAAGAGGTCCAAGGGGGCTACATGAAAGGGGATCCAGTCTTTGCTGTAGGAGAGAGGATGGAGCAGCAGTTCTGTCCACATCACATCCAGTTATGAGGATACCTCAGAACCTTTCACACCACGCTAGGTACATGTCAAGGCACCTTTTCTAACTTCAGCTGTGTTATTGGGGCAGCAGGAGAGCCTTGGAAGCTGCCCATAGGTTAATTTTGTAGATATAGTACTCTTTAAAGAATGGTTCATAGAAGCATGTCCTACAGACAATAATGGACTCATTTTTCAAAGGTGCTGATCAATGGAGGCAGCGTAAGAGCAGCACAGACTACACAAACTTTAAAAAATGGTCATCAAGCTATCGCCTCTCCCTTACGTGAAACAGAGTTCACTGCTTATATATTCCTGTTTGAAATCGATTTAAACTGAGTATGTAAAGTTGTAGATACTGTTCAATATAGACAGAACAGACACAGGGCAAGGAACAAGGAATATGGTATGAGTAGAGAGTCCCCAGTCTCCGGCTACCCACTCTTTGCAAGGTTTTTTGTGGTCTCACCAGTTAAAAATAGGAAGAAAAGAAGATTATTTGCTTCAGCTGGCAGGGGAAGTCAGGAGCAATTTTCCTTAAATACAACTGAAAGTGAATTAAATAACTAAACTTAATGTTCAGCAAACAGACTTTCTATCCAGCAGGACTGAGTTCCTAAATCCTTTGGACATGAAAGCACTCCTGTGTAGTGACATTTTTAGACAGTTTTAGCAAGACGCGACCTACAAATACCGCTACCTGGTATATGAGTTCCCCTTCCAGAGAGCGTGGACAGAAGTCCCTGCTGATGCGACCCGAGTGCAGCATCTTCAGTGGTCCCACACGCAGAGCCATGAAGAAATCCTGCACGTGAACCGAGCTTTTCTCCGGGTCAGGTCTGCCAGATCAGCAACCAAAAGAGGATGATAGTTTTGCCTCTTCCATGCTCAACTGCAAAGTGCAGGTTTCTGCTGGACCTGTTAAAGGCAACTCACCATCACATCACTCCATCCTGTCTCATCTGTCATGGTCTCATATTCACTGTGTTTTTGGACACGCTCCAAATTGCACCGCGTGTGTTGAGACTTTGCTATTCTGCTGTTCTGCACAGTGAAGTAGAACCACCCACCACCCTGGCTAAAATTCAGATCAAGTAGAACCCCTCCGGTATCTGATTCCTGTTATTAAAAGCTAGAGATGACCTGGAGAGATGACACATGTCAGCATGAGTCAAAATACAATAACCACACGTATAGTAGGAGGTTGTTTTTTAACTGAAGGAAGCATTTTGTTTAATGCAAGGAGTTTTAACTATGACCAGGTCTTCAGCTTCTCTGAAGTTATTATACAGCAATAACCTATTTAGGAAAGGGAAGACAGCAAAGCCAAATTAAACTGGCAGATTTGGAAATTTAAATTCAGTGGCAGTTCAGGTTATACACTACACTTAGGCAAAAAACCCTAATTCTATTTTAAAGGTTCATTTTCCACAAATGGTTGAACTGTTTCAGTTAAAGTGAATAAATACCTAATGAGCCATTAAAGTCTATAAGACCGTATGGCCTCCAGGCTCAGGTACCTGGATTCAGCCAATTATAGTTCCATAAGATAAGACGAAGACATCAGGTTGTTATTGGAATATATAAAGGTTGAAGACACTGTTAATAAGTCACTACAGGATGTGATAATATTGTTTAAACTGTTTAAAAACTCTCAATGTGTTTTGCTAGACACATTTTTTCCCCCGTAAAGTCTAATCCTTTCTTTGCACAGCCTTGAGAACTACACTCTGCAATACTGCATTAATACCAGAATGTGATTTGTTTCTACATTTCCATGTTTTTAGCACGTACTCTAGAGGTTATGAAATATTAATGGTGGCAATTCCTCAACCATGGCATAGAAAGGATAGGAAGGAAAAGAAAGAAATTAAAGAAATACCAAAAAATGTTTATAAAAAACAAAGCAACTGTACAAGAGAAGAGTCATAAATAGTAAAAGATATATTTGCCTTTAAGCAATACCAATCTTACGGAAATTATTCACACACAGCTCCTCTCTATCTATTCTTACATCTTTCCAAGTTGGCAAACTCTGCTTGTTTATAATTAGATTTTTTCTTGTGCTGAATTTGTTTATTAATCTTTAATTATTTTTCGGTATAGAATTAAACATATAAGATTTGATTCTACAATCCAAATACATAATGAGAAATAAGAAAAATCACCCTAGAAATACAGACACCAATCTTCCAAAAACACATATACACGCAGAATTTTCATCCCACTGTTTTTTCAGGTGGAACTTTCATTTGTCCTCACACCAAGTCAGCTGTGATGCATATTATTTTTCAAGCACCTATGAAGCAACATTTTTGTCCTCTTTTTAACCTTTCATTGCCAGCAGGTCATTAGTACTAAAAAGCTGCTAAAAGTCAGGTCTGGCTAAACCACCCCTTTCCGACTGACCGCGACATTTCAGTGCTTCTTCTGTTCTCTGTGCCTCTATATACATCCGTTTTCTCTTGGTCTTCTTTGCAATACTTTGGGGGCACAGACTTCCTTTTCTATTCTGTGTTTACACAGCACTTCATGCAACAGGAGCCTGATCTCTCTCTGGGGTTCCTTGCTATTGCTCCAACCTAGCTGAACTAACTAAAATCAAGGCAGAGCATCCAGGGTACAGTCAAAGGGACATTCACAGAGCCCAAGGTTAAGCATATGAATAAGTAGGTACTGAATAGAGGCTGTCGGGTAGAAGCTGAAACATTTCATTTGTTAAAGTCACTGAGACTCTTAGCATGAGAAAAATATATCCATGCAATTTCCTTTATGACTTGCTCTCCTGTGACTTAAGTTATCAGTTATTTTAGAAATTGTGATTCTCTCCTAAGAACTACCACATAAAAGCCATAGACCATAGTATATTTTCTAAGTAAATTATTAGCCTTCCAGGCTGATCAAGGTTTCTAACAGGCCCATTGACACGGTTCCATTCCTCCTGCCTTCTCACATTAACGTAGTGAAGGTTAAAAGCACACAACATTGCTAGCAAAGCTCTGTTTCCCAGCAGAGCTATAACCTGCACAAAAAGGTACATTTACACTCTGGATTAGGGAGCATCTTGTCTTATTCCCTCTTGTGCTCTGAGCAGCTTTGGGGCCAGAGGTCTCCTGAATTATCACCCATGACTAATGCAGTTTCCCATTCTCACAATTCTGTTCTATTTTGGCTCAACGTTGCCAAAGGGGAATAATCTTTCCACTAACTTATAGGACCAGGTCCTCCTCTTGAGTAAGCCACCATAAATCAAGTGACATCAACAGAAATAAGGCATATTATGTCAATTTAGTGACCAGTCTGTGGATCCGAGAGTAAACTAGCACAGTTGTTACTTGAGATCATACATCCCCGTGTCACTGTTGTAGAACACAGTCTTTTGCTGCATTTCCAATGAACGCATTCCTTGCAATTTCTGTCAAAAGTACCTAATTCCAAATTTATTCAAGTTTGTGAAATCTGGACTACCTGTAGCACAATGGAAAATCCAGGTCTTTGTGAGAATGCTTTACACCAGCTTTCCAAGGAATACAGATATAGATACTACAGAAAAAAATATACTGGAATTTAATGAAGCACTTCAGTAAACACACAACTCTCTATGGCTGTGCAAATGAAGGGATTTATAACATCTCTTTAGAAAATATGGTATTGATATCCGTGCTACAAGAAGGCCTCAATGATTTGAATCTCCTGATTTTACAGCTACCCCATCTCATTAAAATCCTGTGACCAAGGCCCTGACTTCTCAGGGGTTTTCTTTAGGATGCTGCAATCTTTCTCCTAGCACTACCTACCAGCTCTACATTTGTTATAGACCCCAAAAAGGAAGGAGGGGGAGAAAAGACAGTTAAAGGGACACAACAAAGCAAATAAGGATTCTGACAGTATAAAAAATATATTCCAAAGTAAATACCTTCCAGCAGACAATGCAGAGAGGCTGCAAGTTAGGGCACTTGCCTGCTTTCAAATTACTTTTGCATGAGCCCTGCTGTTTTGTGTGTTAAGGATTGCTCATGGTTGCAAGTTAAAAGTATTTCAGGTATTATAGATAATAGAAAGCCAATATCCTAATGGCACTTGAAGTCATAACTATGTAATCCAATTTCTTTTTTATTAAGGGAGATTCTTTTCTTGTTTTTTGATTATATTTCCTGGTTATTTCTTTGCATTTTATTTACTGTTACTATCATATATTATAGGATACTGTGAGCTGCGGGTTGAGAACAAAATTTAAAAACTGTTTTGAACAGCTGTGTGTTTTTTTGGCATAAGACATATTGTTTTATATGTCCCAAAGTGTATTAAAGATGTATAGGTGACAGGACAAAAATGTAACTTGCGTTTAGAAATGAAATGGTGAGACTGGTGAGATGTGTTCATTTTTAAATTTCTTTCCTTTTTTTTTTTTGTCATTTAAAGGACAGATTACCTGTAGGTGGGATCAAAGTGGAAATATTTTTTTAAGGATATATTTTTTGCTTATATAAGAAGTGGACTAGAGCTAGTGGTATTAATAGCAATATACAGTAAAATGCATGTCTAATGTTCCCCAAGAAAAGAAAGACAGTCTTTCCTTTGGTCTGTAGTTATGAGAGGAAATTTAGAAAATATTATAAAGGAAAAGATTATAAAGTAATATACAGTATAACCTATAAACTACACGTGTACTACAGTTTACAGCCCTCAAAAGAATATACTGCAACTAGCCTGGCTAGGGAAAACCTGCCAACAAAAGGGTAGCCAAACAAAAAGGGCAAAACCCTATCTTTAGTAAAACGCTATTTTGTGGACTAAGATCTCAAATTCTGTTACCTCAAGCGTTGCCCTGCTAGGGCCCTACCAGCCATTTGGAATACCAGAGCCAAACGTCTTTGCATTTTTAGTCTCCAGCTCTGGTATCTGAATTCATCCTTCCTAATGTTAATTAACTTTCAGTTTAGAAATAGCTAATGACAACATTTTGAAGCCATATAGCAATTTCCATCCCACAATCTCTATGGACCGACCAACATTTATGTGAGCAAGAACGGGAGGCTATCCATTTTTCAAAGCAGCCAATAGGGATTAAATTACTTGTGAAAAATCAATCAGCAAATATTAGCCAGAAAGCATCCAGGAAACAAGCAGCCCTATGCCAACCTTGGCCCGTAATTGAGCTCTCCTCGTTGCCATTCTTTGGTTCCTGCCAAGAGCTTTTGCTGCTTAGCATGAACATGAAATGGAAGTTCCACCTTTCTGAAAGAAGCACTCAAGCAGTGATTTTGTATTTGAGATATAAAACTGAATCTGCACAGATACCAGAAGGGCCTCTTGGCAGATTCGGGTTCATATTCTTGTCCCCAACATGTCTGGTGAGGTCCTGAGCCTGTGTGGACCATGAATTTGCGCCAGACAGTGCAGACAACCCAGTTGTGACTTTGATCACAACAGCTAGACTCCATTTCTTCACTCTTGCATTAGTGAGAATCCTTGTTTTTCAAATTAACTTGGATCTGTGGACTAGAAAGGGAACACAAAGGTGTAACTCATTCTATATGCACTAGTGATGTCTCTGTGTAAGTAACTGTTAAGTAAATGGGGTGGCAGAGGCATAACTGAGGAAAACTTTTTCTCTTTGGATTTGCTAAGTGTGCTCAGACATGACAAGAGAATTTGCCCATTCAGCCATTTTCTTCTAAATCAGTTTTAAACAGAACCATCTTAGAATGGCAGAAAAACAAAATATTCATTTAACTTAGGACTCATCAAGTGCAACCTGTTTAGACCTGTGCACTGTTTTGCAGGCTTTAAGTGGAATGATCATCCCTTTTTTGTGGATAAAATATTACTACCATTTTACAAAGAGGTAAAGTGAGATATATAGGGATTAAGGGACGCAAAACACTGATTTTTGAGACTCAGCTGGCCTGGTTTGCAGAGATGCCAAGAAAATTTCTCTCTTCTTATGTCAGTTTAAATTGTAGGCTCTAACTGTTTTTCCTTTACCATCTGTTTATTGAGACAGATACCTGCAATTTGGTACTGGTGATTGCTCAAGAAAAATTGGGACTGTTACAGTAAATCCAGAAAGGAAGTAGAAGAGACTTGAGATGGGAATCTTAGTTTTCATGTCTAGCTACAAAACCAATCTGGCTCCTAAAATAATATTACAGAAAGGGTTGGAAAGCTCTCTGAACCTGAAAAGAAAATAGATTATCCAAGGAGAAAAATTAATACACTTAAATTAAATATGGCAACAACAAATAAAACAACAGACAATTTGTTACATAGTATGGACTCTGCAGGAAAGCATTACGCCCATTATTTCTTATTATTGCTCCAGGAAAGAAACGCACAGTGAAAGCAAAAAATGAAGTTAGCAATGATTTTTCACTCATGAACCTTTCTCCAGGAATGAGTTATAAAGCAAAAAATGTAGCCTGGATGGAGAGTTAGAAAGCACGGGTTATCTAAGTTTACGTATTTAGTGAGAGACTCATGCACACACACACACTACTAGTACAGAGAAACACTAAGCAACACTTACTTACTTTTTTGTTTTGTCTTATGCATTAAAGAAATGTTTAGTTAAGAAGTAGTAAACTGCTACAAGTTTTATGGCCAAAGATGGAGTAGGTAACACAACAGTATCCAGTTGGAGGCAATTTCTTTCCAGAGTTAGGCTAAGGTAGCAGGAACTTGGCCCTAGGTTAGGCACTGGTGTGACTGGGTGTGCTCTGGGCAGGACTGTCTCTTCCCAGTCCTCCCATGCACAGTTTAAGTAAACTATCCACATAGCTCGGTTCTGCGTTGCTTAAATCTTATCCAGGGAAAACTAAACGTGGAGACTCTCTAATGCCTAGTGCTTCTAACTAACACTAATGCATATAATCTGTATAAAACCACACATGGAAACTCGAGTAGGTCGGCAGACACGTGGCAGGGAAGAGGTTTGCCAGAAGAGAAAATAAAGAGTTTTCAAACATCAAGTGATAGTGGAGAGAATACAGCTAGAAGAGGTTCCAAAATATTTTAAGTAATTCAGAAACATCACATAGTAATAAACTGAGAATTGGGGGTGACAGCAGGCATTAGATCAAAGGTAATGCCGCATGAAGAGACGCATCTAACAACTCAGATCACAGAGGACATTAGGTGCTCACATGCAAAATAAGTAAACAGAGGAAAAGCTAGTTGAAAAATGGAAAGAAACAAGACCATGTGGAGGGTTCACACCATGCACAAGGTGGAAGAGCTGAAAGCCCAACAGAAGCCAGCACAAAATGAGGTTACTACTTAATAAATTTGCACCAGCTGTTCAGTGAAGGATGGGGAGATTATGTTCATTATTCTATAAGCTCAAGTGCCAAATCAAACTCCAGAATCACTGGGCATAATTTTTTTCTGCTGCAAACCAGGATAACAGCAAATTCTTTTGCATTGGCATTGAAATGAAGCAAAGATCTATTTTCTGCCTCTCGCAGCGCTTGAAAAACGGATGGATCAGAAATCTTAGTACTCACCAATGTAGAACCCTCCCAGCCCGCCACGAGCCAAACACAACCGTGGACACCTGGTGCCAGTGCAAGTCCCAGCCTTGGGAAGGACATAACAAACTTCTCGGCTGGGCTCTTGGTTCAGCAGTGACTGGAGAGAAGGGGACCCCCCAGGGCCGTGGGGAAGATACCCATCCACACACACTGACTCTGCCTCATTGCTTCTCGGCTTTGATCCTCTGTAAGGAGTTAAGCAGTTGGCAAACACGGGTTGCCTGTCTTATAACTCGTAGGACGGATGCCCACTCAGATCTGAAACCACGGAAATTCATGTCCAGACGTGTGCCCAAGCCAGTCTTTCAGCAAAGGTGATGAGCTCAGAGCAATCACTTCATTAATGCCCTTGTCTGACTTCCAGAATGGAGCGAGTTCACACCTGCCCAGCTTGGACGATAGACAGTGGAGGCTGGATTTATCTGATGCAGTTTGATATCATGTTGATACAATCCGTAGTCCTAATTCAGCAGGGTACTACTCTAATTAAAGTCAAATAAAAGAGCTACTCACAGGCTTACAATTGGATACCCGTTTATGTAGCCTGTTGCACTGAAGCTGATCGAATAAAAGCTGTGAAAGTTTCCTCAACAGAGTGTTTATAGCCTCACCCAGACCCCTTTCATGGGTTTGTCTGGGAAATAGCTTGTGTTGAATTATTGATCATGTGAATAAACAGAGATGGAGAGAACGGACACACTTCCAAAGTGAAAACAAAGAACCAGGGAAAGAGAAGAAAATAATAAAGGAAGTATAGAAAAGCCAAAATATGAAGTATACACACTACCTACCTAAGGGATTCTACGACAGAATGACAACATTATCCCTCTGGCTCATGTTAATACTTTGGTTAAATCGTTTAAGTAGATTAGAATTATGGACTTGACTGGAAGAAAAAGAAGAAATCTAAAAGCAGGCAGTGTGAAGGTTTAAACATCTATATGGCAATCAGGAAAGCACTGCCATGGAACAGAAGGAAGTGGCCAAACAGACCTATTTGGCTTGGGAGGGAGGAATTAGTGAGTAAAATGATGGGCTGGGAAGTTTAATCTTTACCTGCTCCTTTCTGATTATTTCTGTGCTCAGTTGCTTTTTGCCCTTTGGATAAATTTCAAGATAAATTCCTTTTCTCAGAAAACAGTAACCCCAAGCCACTTAAGTAAGGATTGGAAGAACAATCTCGCACCTTCATGTAGTCTAATGGGTTTTGTATAGTTATGGGGCTATATGCTAGCTAGGGTAAGCTGGCAAAGTTTCCCTGAGCCACTAATTCCTCTTATTTTTCACCCTATGGCTGATATTTGTTGAACTAAACATTACATTCTTCCATATTTTTATTCTTACAAAATATTTTGAAATATAATGCAAGTCACCCCTGCAGTACAACACCTGAATATGTGCTCATCTCCCCTCCAGAACCTTAGAGATATGGATGGATTTAGCATAAAGTATTAAGCATGCATTGTTAATATTCGGAACATTGGCTTTTTTAGTGTCTCTGATTTGTTTTATTTTCCACCTCAAGCAGTGTTTATCAGATCTCATGCTTATCTAACTGGACTGCTTGCCCACTCTTGATGCACAGCAAAACCCTACTCAGAAAACAATATCTCCAGATAAAACACATGGCTTAAAATATAGATAAGTAGAGTTCTTGATTGAGTATGGAAAAACAGAATATTTCAAAATCCTCTCAAAAAACTTCAAAGACATCAGAACATCCAGGGCAAGCTGACACTGACCCAGCAGAAATGAAACCTGTGATCATTTTCCTTTTAATCCAAGTTCTCTCTACAGTCACCTTTTGCTTACACTTCTTCGTTGTTACCTTTCTTCTTTTTTTTCTCTATTATTTTGAAATGATCCCAAGATCTCTTTGCTCTGTCCTGAAGGTTTTGCACTCTCAAGAGGCTTAGAAACCCTACAGACCAAAGCACCAAACACAGCTGTACACACACAAACCATGATCTCCTTGTTCAGACGTGCGCACAGATCACAAAAGACTGATAAAATATAGGAACAAATTTTCCAGACACTTCATTACCACTGCAAAGAAAAGATTTGCTATCTAAAGTATGATATAAAACAATTAGCTGAAGTGAAACAGTAGCAATATAATAGTTTAATTTGCGCAGAAAAAAAAATCCAACTTGTGAAACCTGTCACAAGAGACATCGAGATATACAACAATTCATGGAGATTTGCTAAGGATTTCAGCGAAGACCACCTCTCTCAGATTTGGGATGGAACTGTTAAGAATTTCAATTAAAAGGCCAAAATCAGTGCGAAGCGAAAATAAATGGGAATGTTTGGGTGTGGAGGCACCAAAAGAGCACACACCAGGACAGGAACCTGCACCAAGCTAAGATTGTGATCACCAACCTAAGGAGACCTGAGGAAGACTGGTGCCCCTGGTTACAATTCCTCAAGACTGGGAGTACGAGGCAGGGCACGAGCCAAGCCTGCGTCATTCCTCTCTTTATTTTAATAAAACCACCTTCTTCTGTAAGTCCCTTAAAAAACTTATAAAAGATTATCTGGATCAGGATTTTAATCACATTACTATGGCTATTATCTGATTTACTTGGATTAGAGTTATTTTGCTAACTTCCCCCTCAAAATGTTTCGATACCTCTCATTGCTAGAACACGTGTGACCACTATAGGGTAGCCTGTCACAGAACAAGCTTATGAAATTTGCTTGCTGTGTATAGACATACCCTAGTGAGAGAAGGTAAATATCATTTTTCCTTTCTTTTTTCCTCCTTAAAAAGGGCAATTCCCTAGAAGTTTTCAGTAATATGCCATAGCTGGATGCAAAAGGCTCATCTGAGAACATAATATAAGCGTCAGTCATTTGACTGACACTTTCACTGTACACGAGGCAGTGAGTTTTTGTTCCTTCTCACCTCAAGGAAATTTTGATGAAAATTGGGTTTATGCAGCTAGGCACTGGTAACTGGTCCTCCACAACATAACAGACAAATATTGCCTGTAAAGAAAACAAACTGAATCCAAACTGCAGATGCAACCCTATAAAATGCAGCAAATTTGTAGGCCTTGATTAGCCGGGAACAAGATTTTTTTTTTTCTTAGAATTCCTGCTAGAATTTTCTACTTGAAGAAGTGAGATTCACCAAAGACATTTTAGAAGTAAATACCAGACCTAGATTCATACCTCTGGCACCAAAGCCAGAGTTGTGAAAAATGGCCCTTTAAGGGGATTTTGAGGGGCTTTGGACAATATTTACTCAATTTACCCAGCCTGTGAGATGATGCTGGGATCAAGCTAGATGTTCTCATGCTGGTCCAGGTGTTCCTGTAATTTAAAGAACCTGTACATGTGTGAGGATCTAAACCATGTGCTGGTAATTCCTCCCTGTGTCGAGCTGGATTAAATTCTAGGCTCAGGTGAAAATGTCAGTCTAACCTGAGACTCTCTTTTCCTTCTATTTTCTACTTTCACCATTCACCCATATGAAAGTCTTCAGACTTCGTGACAAGTGACATAAAATGAATGCCTTTATATAGCGAATCTGACCACGTTTAAATTTTATCACACCAGGAATTAATTATTCTGTTAGAATTAGTGCATAACATCCAGGCCCTACGGGAATTAATAGCAAAGCCCTTTTCACCAGGGGCAGGACCTCACTTCCTGGATTTACACTGGTGTAAAGCCAGCGCCAGGAGATCAGAGTCAGGGTAGCTACAATGCCAGCTTGGTCAGTGATTGAGCACACATATTTTCTATTTCTTCTGTTTTCTTCTTATTATTACTTTCTTATTCCATTAACACCTGCAAATTATGTGCCTTTTTGTGTTTTTCCCTGTGTCCTCAGTTAATTCCTTCTTAGCATGGATTCTCAGTCATCCTCAGTACATTCTTATACCATTATTTTTGTTCTGGTGGGGAGGGAAGGGAGAGCAACAAGCTGTGATGGGCAGCGATCAGGAAAGGCAAAGCAACAAAGCACAGGAGTGAAGACCAAAGATATTTTATTCTGACACTAAGAACCTATTCAGAAGTAGTGGACCTAAATGTACACAATAGGAACATTCAAACAGCAGAAGCATTTGTAAACACTTTAATGAGTTTGTCAGATACTCCTCTATTTAATTGCATTTTTCTACATCTATACTTATAACTGTTTCAGAACACCACAATTTGCATACTCCATGACTATGTTTTGAACGCATTTATCAGACATATGCTATTCAGTGGTGGGTATGTTAAACTCTCTCTATCCTTTAACCATTATGCTCTTCTATATTGAGGTTTCACTGCAACAGGCAGCTGTCTGACAGAGAATAAACTCCTGGGAACAGCAGCAAATCAAATTAAATATATCTCTACAGAGCTATCATAGGGGGTTGCAAGACTTGATAGGCTGCATATAAGAGCAATAAGCACAGAGAGGAAGAGCAGACCTGAGATAAATCAGGACAGGCTGAACGAGCAAGCAGACAGACAAATCACTTTTGGCTCCATGAAAATCATTAGGAGTTCTGATGGTGATTTCAGTAGAACCCTTATTTCATCTGTCTATCTATGAGCAGAAAGTTTTTAATCCTACAGAAGCCAGACATTATCTAAAATGGTTCTCTTCTCACCTATTTTTATAAGATTCATCATGGAAAATGATACTCACGGAAATGAGCTCACTGATAAAAAAAATAAATGCACAATATGCTAATAGTCAAAATTTCATTTGCTCTCTTTTCTCATATTTATTTTCCTCATCCAAAACTGCGCACAACATAGAGTTTAGTAGGGGCTATTTAGATACAAATCACCTTGTAAATCAGAAGAAAAATGACTTGATTACTTCAAGCACAAGACCCACATATTCATTCCTTTCCAGCATTGGGCTATTCTCATTAAAAACCTTTCTACAAACTAGACAATATGAGTTTCTTTCACTCCTTCTCTATTATGTATGCATCAAAGTCTAGCAAATACATTTGATAGTATATACACATATTGATAGTATATACACACTCTACACAATTAGGGAGCGAGGGAGACAGCAAGCGAACGGTCATAACAGGGAATAAATTCCTGTCAGTAAATTCTGTTACTTTAACAATGACTTAAATTTAAAACCATATGCTACAGAGAAGTGCGAAGTGTTCACATGATACCTTACTTCAATGTATTTTATATCGAAAATCTCTTCCGTCAATACTCCCTTTGCCAGCCACTTGCTTCAGACTGAACATCCTCAGTTTTTCAGCATTTAATTTCAAAATAAACAACAAACCTATGTTGTAGAGTGAAAAAGCCACCTTTTAAACTTTTTTACTACTCTTCATAAGAGCCCACAGTAAGTGTAGAAACTTTCAAGACTATCTTGTCAGAAAAATATTCTTTGGAAAGAAAAAAAATATATAAAAATGTAAGCAAATGCCTCTTAAAAATTAAATTGCATTTTAAATACTGTTATGCAACATAAAGTCCATTTTAGTATATTCTTAGGTACAGACTGTAGAGACAATGTTTTTTTTCCAGTATATGAAGTTTTTGCATCATTTCCTTTTTCTGTAATTAAGCAGAAATAAGCTAGATTGGATTCTTCCCCTCTCCGTCTTTCTCTCCCTCCCCACAAAACTCCCAAACTCCAAATCCAGTTAAGATTCAGCAAATGAATCCAGTTTAATCAACAATAATTGAGCTAACAAGTACTCTGGTTTTAAAAAAATCACACTGAGGTGGGAACTTGACACATTTGCTTTGGCAAATTAACTACCTTAATTTTCCTATGTATTTGTAGCCATTAAAGAAAAAGTCTATTAGTTTCAACTTTTGCAATAGAAAAATCTTTACTGATTGCTGTTTCTTATAAATGTAACGAGGTTATCTTTTATTTCCTTGTGATCCTATCGTTCCAACCTCTGCCTAGTTTATCTGATTCAGGAACTAGTGGCATGTGCTGCTGTTCTGAGATTATCGCTATCATCCTTTCATAGTGGGGAGAATAAAGAGGAAACGATGGATAGTGGAAAGCATATTGCACATAATACAGAAATGCAGCCAAACCTTTTGCTGTTCCCCAAAAGTGAGTGAGCTATTGCAGGGACCTAATGCATAGCTGCAGCATTACATCTCCAGAAATATTTAGTCACATGAAAAATTAAAGTAATGCCTAAAAAAACCTCTATAATCTGTATTTGCATGTGTTTATTATGGCTTTGGCAGCATACGGCTCTTCACATTTGTAAGGATTTCAGCGTGATAAAACAATCAATACAACCGAAATCTCACATTTCTTGTAGGAACCAATGTCCCCTTGACTACAACAGCAGCGCTTAAGTGCGATGGACAGATACCAGCACTTAGCAAGTCAAATTAAAAGGCAACTCTGAGCCCTTCTCTAAGCGTTCTGCACAGGACTTGACATAGGACCTTAGCCCGTGTTGATACCGAGAAATGAGCTGGCTAAAAAAAAAAAAATCTTTCTTCCAGCCCACCCCTGGCGGAAATAAGAAAACCCTAGGAAGCCAGCCAAGCTCCTTTGAGGAGCTACTGGGTGGGCTGGTATCTTAATCCAAAGAAGCCAATGAAAAATGGTAATTTTAGTAGGGTTTTAGTGGGGTGTGATGTGCAGGATGACCCACAGCCTACTCTAAGCCTTATCAGGTAGGTAATGTCTTCCAGGCATTGCCATAAAAATACAGTGTTGAAATCAGTGACTGGAACAGAGTCCTGGGCTGAGCTGTCCTTGGGCTTTCACTCACAACCATAGCGCGCAAGGTTTAATATCTTGGCTGGCTGTTCCAGGTGACATGTCACTGTATCTTAGCAGTCTACAAGTACTTATCACCGCTCATACAGATTTCTTTCAAGGGGGAAGGTGTATATGAGGATTCTGACATTTATTAGTTATAAAGTGGCAGAAAGGGATTTTTTTTCTGACCGGTTTTAGGTGTTCTAAATACAAGACAAACCTGACTTCAAAATATCTTGATCTTAATCCACTAGCGCTTTCTTTAAACACAGGGGCCAAGTTTGGATGTGGCCTAATCAAAGCGATTGCCTTGGCGCCCTATGTACCACGGCGCCGTGGTGGAGCCTTCGCCTCTGTTTCGCACGGCTTTTGTGGCATTTGGAAAGGAGTATCTTGGAGATATCTACTGTACTATCAAAATTGTTTAAAAATTCAAAAGCTTTTTGGGGGAGGAAAACAGACACTCAGTTTGATTATTGATTCCTTATTTTCTGAAGAAATCAATGCTAAATTATGCATAAATTGCTCCAGGCATACAGACCAGAACTCAGGTCTCTGTCCTCCTAGGTGCATGTCCTTATGAAAAGGAATCAGATTGCCATTACATTACCCTATCAGGCTGAATAAATCACTGTACTCCTTTCTACAAACAGACCACAGGAGGTATGTTTCTTTTTAGGTTGCTACAGCCAATAACTTAAAAGAAAACTATAGGGAAGTACATGGAGTTTTCTTCTGATTGAGGAAACGCTTACAGCTTTAACATGGCTTTGTCATGGCTCAGTATCTGCGAGTAAATTGAACATCTTCCACCTAAGTAATACTTTGGATTCTCACCTGCCACCCAGGGCACATCTTAGAACACAGGTCCTGCTAAAGTCCATGCAGCTCCTACAGAGAGCCCCTACTCCTCTGACAAGAAAAAATGATCATAGACGAATCATAAAACAAGCGTAAGTGACAAAATAACATTGTTTCTATCGATTTGCTTTCAAAAGCTGTGAAACCCTGATGCTTTTATATGCTGCACGTAACAGCACAGCAACTATTTGGTTAGCAAAGAAGAGCCTCTGAAAGCAGCCTCTGCTTTCCCTTCTCTCAAGGTCCGAGGCAACAGATCCGGTCGCAGAAGCTCTGATCCTAGGAACGCTCCAGGTGGAATGGTCAGGCTGCTTGGCAGAACCTGCTGGCAGATGCCATCCTCTTACCAAGGCAATCACAGGATACCAAGTTACAGGATAGTGGGATTTCCAGCAGGGTTGCAGTCAGGAGTGTTTCTGTGAGGAGTGAATGCCAATGTGATTTATGAATATCTTGCTCTCCCCAGTGCTGCAGACTGCACTGAATTGTCAGAAGAGAAGGGCAACCACGAAAATAAATGAGGGTAAAACATAATGCACCCGCTGACCCGAACGTGTCAGCATTCCTCCTCCCAGTCCTTCAAGGGCTGAAATAAGCTTTGACATGAAAGTTCAAATTATAAATAGGTCCAGATACTTCACATTTTTTTGCTGCTGCTGACTGCCCCTGTGTTTTACATCCCGATCTGGAGTGTAACAAACATTTCAGCAGGGTGGGTTAAATACGTGCAGTCCAAACCACTGCCACCTCCTAGCTCAAAAGCTTCCACGTCAGCCAGTTCAGACGCTGGAACAAAACTAAAACCGTGAAGGTTGCCGAAGAGAGCACATAAGCCAGTATTAGAAAGCTGTAACCTTACCATGTAATACTCGGTTTTTCCTGAGCCTAGTTTTAAGGCCAAACAGCAGAAGTGACAGATTTTAAGCTATTGTCCTTTTATTAATACCAGTTTTTCACACACATGAAAGCTCTGCGCATGATTACTCTACAGTTATCAACAGAATGCTTCCACCACCTACACCTTCATAACTATAGGAGTATTCCTTTCATTTTGTTAATGTAACAGCTGCAAAATGGCTAATTCCTAACAGGAACACTCGGAAAGCTCTTTGATTTTCAGGAAAATCAAGGGTGGGGCTGCAGCACGAATCTGATACACAATCTTCTGCTGTCACACTCCACAGCAGCCCTTGTTCAGCGATCACAAATCAGTACAGCAGCTTTGTAAGAGGACATACACGTGGCTGCCCCACTTTCCAATGGTTGGCAATAAAAAGTATTTGCTATTACATGAAACTGCCTAAAACGCCACACAGAGAAAAATCAGGAAAAACAGAATATATTTATTATCTCTTCATCCAAGGAGCAATTTGCAAAGCAAAAAACTTGCGAACGATTTCACTTAGGAGTGAAATGTGCTTCCTCCAGAGTGTTACATACTCTAAATTCATCTTCAAATACACTGCCTGAAAAATATTACTGCAAGAGTCAATGCACAATGGAATAACACTATTAATACTTAACAGCCAGTGGCACTCAACTGTGTGCTTCTTTTTTGGTATTATTCTAAGAAAAACACAATAAAAGCAACGTGGCACAGGACAGATTCCATCACAAACCAGTGACCATCAGGTTGGACACTTAAAGCTTTCTTGGTTTCTGTTTTCATACCGGAGCAGAAACTCCATTCCTTTCAATTCCTTTGTATAATCCTCCTAGAAACAGGACTGGGATCTGGGTAGAGGGGGAAGAAATCAGAAATTCTAAAATACTCAGCACTAAGACCTGCTAAGATGGTCA
Organism: Crypturellus undulatus; assembly: GCA_013389825.1. Taxonomy (NCBI): domain Eukaryota; kingdom Metazoa; phylum Chordata; class Aves; order Tinamiformes; family Tinamidae; genus Crypturellus; species Crypturellus undulatus. The sequence continues at coordinate 608,187 of VWPW01009232.1, forward strand.
TAATTCATTGGTAACATTAGTATTAAGGAGGGCTGTTAAGTGAAGCAAGGTACATGCTGAAATACACAAGATTCATAGAGAAAAATTTATTTTATTGATTTATAGGTCATACCTACCTTTTCATTAGATCCCTCTTTTATCAACTTAAAAATTTACCAGAATCAAATATTTAAGTATAACAGACAGATCTGAAACATTCTCAGTTAAGCCCTGATTAACAGAGCATTTCCTGTTGTGCATCATTTTAGCAGAAAATACTGCAAATATAACACCACATACATACTGTAGTGAGAGGTCCTCATATTCAACCACATTAACACAAAGCTTTTCCACGCTCCCAAGGAGAAAAGATTCAGTGAGATTTTGAGCGGATTTGAAAAAGGGAAATACCAGGTGGTTTTATATGAAGGAGCTTATGGGAGAAAAATCACAAAGATGTATTGAAATAAAGTTGTGAATTATGGTTTTGCTAATATATTTGACTAAAGTACCTTCATTTGGTACTTCTTTCCATGTGCTTTGGTACTGATGTATTAGCAGTACTAGGAGGTGCTGCTCTTCTGAAGTCATGGTTTATAAGTTTATTATCAAGAGAATAATGCTATGGTTGAAGAACAGTCCATGCAAGTTACCACTGGCTCATAACTCATGAGGGTTTTGCTCACTTTCTAGCACATAGCTCCAATTCACTGGTACATAAAAGATACCTGGAACTTGTAGTGACTAAATCACAGCACCTCAGGCTTTGAAAATACAACAACATAAATAAGGCGACTGATAATCTGCATCATTTTCCATCCTGTTGTGCCAAATACAATTGTTGTATAAGGGGTATTCTCATCTGAATACAGGCACTACAGGGTATTACAGTTCTCTGCAGTGAGAAACACTTGCTCTTATTTCTTAGCAGCATTTAAAGCTTGCTATTTTGCTGAAACTGAGAAACCAAGGCAAGAACTTGCTCTGATGCTTTGATTTGTTTTGTCCCTAGGTAGGCTGCACTGTTCCTGGCTGTGTCCTCTAGGAAATATCGGTAATTCACCATGAGGCCACACGAGGCCCCGATGCCCCTGGGGCTCGTGTCTGCCATCCAGTTCAGCCGCCACAGCACCGCGCCGTTCTGCAGGTGAAAGTTGGCCACAGGGTTGAGAGCGTATCCACGATGTTTCTCTCCATACAGGTACCAAGCACAGAGTCTCATCAGAGGCAAATGGAGTACATTGACCATTTTTTCTGATCTCACCCATTCGTTGTTGTTTAAGAGTTTCTTCAGCATTTCAGCGGGAGGGCCTCCTGTGATCGCCGAGATTTCCTGCCATTCTGATTCTGTAAACAGTTCATTTCTTTCCACTTCTTTTGTTTGTGATGAGAGGAGACCAACAAGCCATTTTGTGAATCCTGGGATAGGCGAGAGACTGGAAAAATCCTTTATCTGAGGAAGTTCCTTCTGCAGATGAGAGAAGAGAAAAAAAAAATGTGAGTTTTGTCATGATTGACAAGAAGTCTGAATGAAAGAACTGCTGATACCCTTTTCTTGATGTCAAGGGAAAACAAGGAATTCTGAGAAGAGAATTAACTGATACACCCCACCAGTAACAGGTTTGTGGCTAAAAACTGCTTGCAGCACTGAGATATGCTGACAGTGACTGAACTTCAGTCCATGCACATCTTTTTAAAGGAACTTATATAGTACCTTTCAACACCACGTTCTGGTATATTATTTTATAGACAGACATCAATAAATTCAATCAGGAAACACAGAAGAATTCAGAGATAAAGTTAAAAAATGTCAGCATGTAATTTTCAAAACCATTTTAATGCCATTTGCTTTTCATATGCAAATATCTTCTTTTGAATGAAACAAAGTTTAAGGTTTGTCCAGTGCAAACTCAGAAGAGACCCTCTTCTTTTGTACAAATTAATCAAACAAGGAGTTGCATAGATTTTTAGGTGGGAAAAAAAAACATTTCCTGAGGTTTGAAAAGAGGTTCCTTATCCAGACCAGCTACTTCTCATGCTATTCACAACGTACAAATTTATGAGTAAGAAATACCAATTACACAATCACACAGAGCAAAACATACATTAGCAAAACCATGTGTTAGTTCTGGGCACAGCAATATAAAAAGTTACAGCAGAAAACTCGTATCAAAGTCAATCCTCCTGGAAAAGGAGGGGGGCAAAGAACAGAAGGGACAGGCAAAGATAACACCATAACGTTGTTTTAATTACTGCTCATATAGAAGGAAGTAGTGCTAAGAGTAGAGACATTTATCAGTGTTAAGGAAGGATCTTAATGACAGCAGAAAATTGTCTTTAAATGACTACAAAACACATTTTTTCTATTTTGAGTGTTTCCCAGATAGTCATTAAAGAATCATCATTGCTCAGGGGCTACCCTGCAGCAGCAAATGTTAATGGCACATGCAAGGTTTGGGGTTGTTTGAGCTATGCCTACACTGCTCATGTTCTCAGGCACGGGGACCCAGGGAGGCAGGACTGGCATCTCTCTGCTCCAGACTGCAGCATGAAGCCACACCACATTTGTGAATAATTTGGAAAGGTAATTGAATGAATATTCAGCTGATCATTTACACCTCCTTTCTCCTTCCCACACAGAGCTACCCAAATCGCTTCCTGCTCTTCTGCTGGCTTCCTGCCCCACAACAGAGTCAGGCAGCTCAAATCTGCCCCCCCTTCAGTTCTGGGGCTCCCAACTGCACAGACTGCCTCATCTCACCAGCCACCGTCCCCTGACCTTCATTACATGAATATCGCACTGCTACTAAGCCAAATTCTGTGAAATTATTCTTTAGGTAAGACAGGAACAAGAAAGTGAGGCAGAAATTATAAAAACACTGCCAAGTTCCCTCTGCTTGGAGAGCTGGATGAAGCAAAAAGTAAATTATTTCATAAAAACACTTGCTTTTGTATCACATTGAACAAAATGGCCATTTCTATAAACAGAGAGCCCATAAGATCCTGATCAGGTCACACCCTCAATTAGAATGGCTGACACGTTCAAACCATCTATCACTCATGAGTGCTCAGCTCCTATTGACTTTTTCAAGTCTCCACTAAAGGACATTAAATATTTTATTTTTAATAGTAATTCGAAAGCATGTTACTGTAACAAGGTCTGTGACCTGTAACTATAAGGTTTCACTTACAGTACATTTCAGAAAAGAAAAAAATGCTCTTTAAAAATCTGTGGAAAGACATTCCTGTGGAAGGTAACCTCTGACAATATCTCAGTGCTGATTTAAACATATTTAAAAGACTGTGCTTATAAAAAAAAAAACATTTATCAGGGTTGTGCCCCTGCTGCAGACCATGGCCACAAGGGGCATAAATGCATAAAATCATTTTTGTTCAGAGATTGTTTCTTGAAGTAGACAGTTCAACCATTTCAGAAAAGTTTCCCCTCTGCTTTTGACAAAAAGCATTGACTGCCCTACTCAATTCAAATATACATTTTCTATTTAAACTGATATACACATAAGTGTGTGTGTGTGTATACATATTTAAATGTATATTTATTTATTTGGATAGAGGTAATAAGCAGGCGAATGGCAACAAAAATGAGGACTCAAGCAATCCCAACAACTTTCTCTTCCCAGCATGGCTACTCCTTGCATGTTCCCCAAGGATACCAAAACCATTTAATCTACAAATCAGCTCAAAATAACTTTTAAAATTTTCAGTGAAGAATCAAATGCATTCACTAAATCTTCCTTTGATCACCTTTCATCTGCCTCCTCATAATGTTTTTCAATCAGGGAGGATGCCTAGTCATCAAATTTGGAATCCACTGTTCTTTATAGCAGCAAAACTCATTAGAATGATAAAGCAGAGTTACTCTCAGATGACCCCTTGCCAGCTCCCATTTCCTTGGATGTCTCAGAGTCCACAGACTCACAAATTCTAACCTGGCACAACAGTAGCTCCCACTAAAATACTACTTTAATATTATTAGCAGAAAAATACAGATATGGAGAAGAAGGGAAGGCAGAAAGATGACCCAGAGGTGAGTTTTTAAAAGGCTACTGGAAAGCCCTTGGCAATATTAGTCCCCGCAGGAAGCAACCAAGCACTCCCGCTTTTGTCAGGATGGGAAGGAGCAGCATCCCTCGCTGTCACCTTCCTTCGTACACCCTGGTCTGGCCAGCAGAGACCACAGGGACCCAGGACTCTTCTGCTTGTACACACAGAAAGGATGGAAAACAACATAGCAACTGTCCAGGATGTGACAGACCCAGAGCTTATGGCACAGGAATGCAAGCCTGCAATCTGCAGTGAGGAGCACTCTGTTTAGGTTGGCATCCTTAAGAAGCAGCAAACTCCTGTCCAAAAAAAGGGATTTCAAAATGGGGGTTCATTTTTCTATGACTTCATTCTTTGATAGGCTTTAGAGTTTATCTTTGGTCCATAACAAAGAGACAAGATATAAGGATGGATGGGTAGGAGTTTTCATATTAATGACCTATCAACAACTCAAAGAAGAGATTGTATTCCTCACATGTTGTCCACTTTCCAAACTATATTATTTGATTATACAAAAGATGCTTCCAAAAACACATTGCTTAGATCTCTTTCATGCTTGCTTAGGAGATGCTTGGGGCTAAAACTTGAGGAGGAAGACGGGGACAGTATTGTTGAAATCTGGTAAGCAAATCTTTCAGGCAAAAGGAAAAATGAATTGGTCCATGAAAGAAGGCTGTTTACCACAAAATCAGGTCTAGAAGCCTTCTGCACTGTCTGTGCTAAGAAAGCACGCATTTAAAACACTATTTTCCTCTTACCAAGCCCGCTGCTTCCAAAGGACAACAATTCAGATCTCACCTCCCACTCTGCAGAGCTGCGAGGGTAACAATTTACAGTGGCAAAAGTGAAAAGGAAGAGTTTCCTCCCATATTTGTGTATTAATCCTAATCTCTGTATCAAAGTTCCTGATTAAGTACTGTAATTCTGCATCACAGAGACGAGGACCACTGAAACATGAATGGGAAACAAAGAAGTGGCCTGTTTGCCAACTGCAATGGAATTATTTCTGAGGATGTTAGCAGCCCGAACTCTGTTAAAAAACATAACAGGAGAAATTGTGCATATTTTTTTCAAGAGAGATAAGGCATGGGCAGGTGACTGCATTTTGAAGCTACAATACTGACTACCTCGTATCTGATAAATGCTCAAGTTTAGGAGCTTATCTGAGGCGGCCACTTCTTGTAGAAAAAACAAATAGATGCAGCAAAGTGTGCACATTTATGTTGCTGCTAAATTGATGTTCTGGCTTCTACAGCTATTGGTGGAGATCCATTAATGTTTATTTTCTTGTCAGAATCCCACACACCATTAAGAAGCAGCTGCTTCGGCCTTTTTTTTTTAAATTTATTTTTCATTTTTTTCTTTTTCAGAAGAGTACAGATTTCTCCCATCATCCATGTCATCAAACTGTCCTGCATTGCAAAATCCACAATCCAAGGTCACATTTTTCATCAATGAAAGCAAAGCCTGTTTGGAAATTACGATCTCCCCAGGTCACCAGATCAAATTAACGTAGCAATTATCAACAGCCCATCCAGAAAGTTAAAATCTGCCACCAATTGTTAAGTATTCCATTGTGTGATATAGTAGCTATCAGTTTTCTCCCCCAAATGCCATAGGCTATGAAACTGTGAGTGGTTTTCTCAAAGGCTTCACCACAGTAACCCATGTCTGTCATCTGCAGACTGAATTGCTATGATGTACCTTCTGCAGAGCTATAGACCACGCAGAGTGGCTATAAACACGTTCTGAATTAAGTGTCTGTCTAATGAGAAATCCATCTGTCTACACATTCACCAGCACCTATCAGCTAGCTAGAAATGCATCTGCTTACTTTTCTTCCAGCACCTACTTCGGAGTTTTCATTTTTTTGTTGTTGTTAATAGCTGTCTGAAGTTATGTTAGAATTCTATTCATTTCTGGAAGAAACACATGCTTAAAATTTAAAATAGACAAGACTATTTATTTTATCTGCTCCCTTCATTATATGTGTTAATGTAACCAAGAGATTACACAAAATGAGTCCGTACCCAGTTCTGAGAACTGAGGAATTCAACGCCTGCCCGAACAAAATCCAAACAGGAGATGCCCAAAGGAAAATAAAAGCCCATTTACAAAAGCACTGCCAAATTATTTGCATAGGAAGTTTTTGTAAAATGACTAGCAAAAAAGGAAACTCTTGGAATATTTGGAGCAGCACAACTTTCTTCCTGGATTCTTTTATGTGTGGAATGGCCTGCATCCCGGATGTCCTGCTCCAATCTACATTCTCTCCCTCCCCTTCCCCCACTTATATCTGGGGCAAATGCCAAATCCTAACAGGTAGGTAAAAACTGAGGATAGAAGCTGCTACCTGCACACATATGAAGAGATGAAACCAAGGCCCTGTTTCTGTGACTGAGCTTCTTCTATCCTCCATTTACTGAAGTGAGTGAGACTCAAGGGCAGGGGCCATTAACTTCTGTCTCAGGCCAGCAGCGCTTACACTGAGCCCTGTCATCATCAACAGAGACACCAGTGCTGCAATCTTCCTAGTGGTTCTGATAAAAAGCCATTTGCAAGTATTTTCATGACAGAACCTGCACCTGACATATTCGGAATGTGAGAGACATTCCCCACATATGTTCATGTTTAACAGTGTACGACCGGATTAAGGAATTAGCAACATTTCTATGTTTGCATCCAACTTCTAGATCCAATTTTTAGACCTAATTTTATAATATAGATATCTAACATTTAGTCTGGCAAGTTAGTTCAATATTTCAGTACAGTTATAAAAAAAAACCTTCAAAATAAGGGCTTCAACAGGGGGAAAAAAGTGACATATTAGCATATTTCTAACAGTGCATGTTTCCCATCTAACAAAACTTCTCTTATGAGGAACAACAGCTGAGATTTCAGTTTTGAGCTTCCAATGGCTTTTACAAGCAGAAGTGTCAGAGTGGGTTAAGTTAAGGCAAAGTCACCTAAAGTATTTTTGCTGGAGGATAAAAAGAGAAGTTTTAGGAGTTTGCAGTGCCTTGGGAAAAGAAGGATCCAGTAACATTCTGCAGATCAAGCGGATGTCCACTAAAGTTAAGTCAAATAAACAGCAAGTTATAGGGGTGTATTAAACATCAACTCTTTGAATGTAAAGAAAAACAGAAATTCCTCGACCCTTTCAAATGGTCTCTTCTTCCCCAAGTATTTTATTATCGGTTCAATTAAAGACAGTCTCAACACAGGTAACTTGGGACACTTACCCACTCAGGAGTGCAGAGTTATACAAGAAAGGCTGAATGACTATGATTATAAAAGTACATTTGATAATTCCTCAAACAGTGATAACAGCATGGTGTTTTAGAGTTACTTCATAGGTGAAAAATATATAACGGGCGATGGTTCTTCCAGAATACAAGACAATAAATTCAAGAACTTTTGATACGTCTGATCCTTTGGAATCCAGAGGAAAGAGTAAGGAAGAGTGTAGGAAGTAGAGAAAAAAGTATTAAAATCACAGAACTGCAGAAAACAGTAGAAAACTATATCCATCATGAATAAATTGTCCTGTACTACCTTTCCCCTTTTTAACACTCTCCAGTCCTTCAGTGGGACCAAGACTAGGTCTACCAGCAAGAAAACAAATTGTAGAAATATAAAAAATATGTGGACATTACTGTACCTTTAAAATGGTTTTAACATGGTCCTTCATTAAAATCTCTGTCCATTTTCAACAGGCCAAGGAATTAAGCCCATTTTAACACAGTATCTATGGACTCAAAAGAACCATACTGTCCTGCACTTACGAGTGATGCTTGAAACAATTTTGGATTAAACTACATCTTTCACCTCAGACCTCACAAAGAAACGTAAGACATTTGCTGTCCTGGCTTTATAGAATTATTATAAAATACTATCACATAAGAAGCTTTGTGCAATGCATTGTAATCGCAGCATTCTGTATGTTCTTGCTTCACAACCATTCAGCAAGGATGCAGAGAGCCTCACTGCACACCCTTTGTGGATCCATCAGTTCCCCACACCCCCATGAAGTAAACCAAAGCCACACTTTGATCTGAGATCAGAAATGTGCTGAAGTCAGGAAGCAAAAGCCTTTTCTTGTGCTCTGTCTCCACCATTATTTGTGTTAAACACAGCCAGAATAACAAAGTAGGCTTCTGATTTTCTAAAACCTGGGAAAGAAGCAAACAAGAAGTGACCTCACTCTACAAGGTACAAGTTGGAAACAACAGGATCTAAAGTTGCTCAGATGGTAATAAATGACTGATGAGGTGCCATATTTTTAAACCACACAGCAGAACAAAAATCGGACTTAACTAATACCTTATTTTTATGGTTGTGATTAAAAAATGTTTTTAATTTAAAAAATTAAAAAAATGTGACTAGTTAATGGATTTTATCACTGTGCAATTTAACATATTAACTTACCTATTGCTTCAGATTTCCTAGGGGTAACTAACTGTTCCTTTGCATTTGATAAAGGAAGGGAAGTATAGCTGTATAGATAGCCAAATGTATTGGGGGCCATGATGAAAATGGGCTATTAAACAGATGCAAAGTCTACAAAGCAATTAACAGTTTAGAAGACAGACAAAATCAGGATGGACAGCACTTAAAAGGTCTGATCAAAAGGCAGAAAAAAAGAAAAATCAGACTTGTAAATAAAAGCTGGTTTATTATTTGGGTTATTAAGTCAGATAGAACCACTGGGTCATCTATTCTGACCCCTGTAATGGTGGTCTGTGCTCCGTATCATAAATTTTCATCTGCACTCAGCTTGATAATGTCAGGTTGACTGAAGTGTATCTTTAAAAAAAATTATTTGGTCCTGTTCTGAGGATGAAAATAGATTAAAAATTCCAGCAACACATGATAAACTGTCACTGTTTGTTCAGCCAGCCAGAATAAATTATATCCGTACAGGTTCATAAAATACACTTTGGGGATCAGGAATAACAAAATAGAACGTTATGGTTGTTCCTGAATAATAAGAAAACAGCTTATTTCAAAGGTTAAAACCTTTAAAGAGTATATTCCAGAAGTACTCAAAAATAAAAAACAGAGTATCTCTCTGCAGATAGGCAACATCCTGTTACAAACAAACAGCATAAAATCATCCTTCTTGCAATAACACACAAATGACAAAGAAATATGCATCTCATTTATGTAATTTAATACTTTTCCAGGCAGATGAATTATGTTTGAAATATAAAATATAATATAAAATATAAAAATATATGCACTGTATACGCTTTTCCACAATTTCGTAACCTATTAATTTTAAGGATGTTCATCACAGACTTTCCATACAAAAACTTACCTGTAGTTACATATTTTTCACAATAATTTTAAGCCGTATTTGAAAATCAAGTGGGAAGGAAGAACACTATATTTGGCATTGGACATAACGTGCTCAGTTTTCTTTATTAACTATATTATGGAAGCTTGAGGCAGTAATACTATAATTAGGCATTTAAATGCTTTTCGGTCGAAGTGTTTGCTATTCATTGCTTATTTCAGAGATTCAGAGAGGTAGATTTTTACAATATTTTACAATATTTTACAATATTTAAAGGACACTAACACAGGAATGCAGGAGGAGCACACTGTCCAAACAATATTTCAAGTGCAACTCACCACACCTACCCGCAGCTCCTTTACAACTCGTTTGATGAGATAAGTCCCAAGTTCGACACCTTGAAGTCCCTGCTGAGTCAAACTGATTGAATAGAAAATTGCTGTTGTAATTTTGCCCAGATCTTCTGTTTCTACAGGGTGAACTTCTTTCACTATGGCCTGGAAAACAAGAATCAAAAAAAGTTAGTAGCTGTATCATTATGGGGGACTGAGACTTCTTTTCAACTTTTAATTATATTAAGATTTTTACCACTGTTTTATTCAGTGTCCTCTCTGAGGAACAATAAAGATCTAGTCAGAAACAAGAAGACCCACTTACCTATTAGAAAGTACAGAAAATAATAATTGTGGGAATTTTCAAAAGCAAATATAACTGCTCTGAAGTTTTAATCTCATATACTTTTTCTTATACTACTAGATAATGCTAAATTGACAGCCCTAACAAAAATATTTTCTCAGCTAACAAATATACTTCCATTTTCACTTTCTAAATACTGAAACTTCTTATGTAGACAAATTAATCACCCACAGCAATGAAGGTTGGGTGAAATACAGAATGAAAAAAAATTTACAATAAGGATTAAATCACTTGGAGCCAGTAAAACAAAGTCAAAGACGTGCACTGCACTGAGGTTTTTTGTACACTAGAAACACTAATTAGTTTCAGGAATGTGTAAAGTTACGTTGTATTCAAAACAATAAATAATCAGACAATAAATCCTCTCATAGATGCCTTCTCAAGAAAAATACATCCATGGAATTAATTACATCACAATTACTATTTTTGTCTTAAATTAGGACACCATCAGCACAGCATACTGCATACTGTTCTTCAAAATTACAGGAACCAAATATTCCCAAAGCATTAGGAATTATGGTTTCTAAAAGGTATGTATTGCAATTTGAGCACTTCATTGTGTACTGAACATATCAGTGACTGTACCTGGATGCTGCTGGAGATTTCACTGGTTAGTGCCACATGCAAGACTATCAGTGGTTCTCCTGGGATTGCACAGTGAGAAAAAAAGTAGCACCTTCTATATGACCCAACTCGACGCTTCATATCAAGCCAGTTTCTAACAGGATGCACAGCTTCAGAACTCAATGGAAAAAAGAATATTACACTTACATTTTAAAATGGAAGTCAGCTGACCACCATACAAGCTTAGCACTCCTTCTATTGACAAAATGACAAAACTGTCAGATCAAAAAATGAGAATGAGGGTGTAAGTGAAAAAATAAAATCCATCTTGAAATCATGACAAAGCGGATTACAAAGTATATTTGCACATCCTCCTAATATAGCTTTCTTTTGGGTATGTTCATTGCACATTTGAGACCTCACTTGCACTTGTGTTTTATGGGTTCAGATCACTGTATCACTGAATGAGGCTGAATACATTTCTCTTCAGCAATTAGTCCTTCCAGCTACAAAACAGAGATACCACAGTCATCCTTGAAAAACACTTCAAAATTTTCACATGGACATGCAAACTGATTTCTGACAGTAATACTACCTAGTAGATATTCTAAAAGTTCAATTTGAATGCATTTCAAAACATTTCTGTTCTCCTATTCTAAACTATTCTACAGCATTTGTCACTGACATACAAACCCTCACACTGCAGTGTCATTTGTTTCTAAAAGTATCTAGATGAGAGGCAGGGTAGTTTGTAAATTATTCTTTTAGAAGGTTCATGTAATGTACTGTGTTGAAAGAAGAAGGTGACATGTTTCATTTCAACCAGCTTTAGTACTTTATCCAAGTGCTTCTTCAACAATAAATACACTTAGTTGAAACTAAACACACTCAAATTTCTGTTGGCACTCCCAGCGTAATGCCTACAAGGAATCATTCAGTGTTCTTTTCCCTGTTACTTATTGAAGGAGTCTACTGTGTATGCCAAAATACCCTGAAGACTGAGATATTTCTAGCTAATTTTGTTTTGAAAATATAGGTTGTGTAACATGCCATTTGCTTTGCCTCACATTTAAGTCATGCACCTTCACAACTCCTTTAGAAATTCATTTCAAGCTTTTCAAATTACAAGCCACAACACAATGTAAACTTATTCATTCATCCTCTACTTCATCAATACAATTTTGATTATTTTAAAGGTCAGAAATTAATATTGTAGGTTTTAAGATGTGTTTATTAAGAAAAACAGCCACCACCACCAGCACCATCTAAGCGCCCTTTCTATAAAGGGTTTACAACTGATTCTGGGCACCTCTTTTCACTGTTTCCAGACAGGATGGTAAGCCTCACTACATTAGAAATAAACTGCATCAGACGAAAAACATTGGTTTTGCACCAGTTTTGTGGCTTAGGAAGGATGGAGGGAGAAGGTACCAGTAGTTATGGAAGAGGTGGTGGGCAGCTGAAAGGGAGTGTGAAAAGGCAGTGCAGCAGGGACCTGTTTGTAACAGCAGCACCGCTGGAAAGGGCAAGAAAACGGAGCAGGCGGAAGGAAAGTGACCTAGCTGGAAAAGGTAACAGTCGGCAGATCAAATTAAGGGACTGTGCTCCTCTTCACTGTTTGTTCAATCCAGGTTTTAAAAGACTGCTCTTTAACAAGTGAGACTATTTCAGAATGATATTTGGCCTATTGTTCAATATTGAAAAGCATAGAGTTGATCTGTGCAATCGCGTCTGCACAAGCAGCAGCAATATTTAACACTTACTCACTAACTTTTTGGAGAACTTCACAAGGCGATTGCCAAGTGACCCGTTCCAAATTTAGGAATCCTGTTGAAAACCATTCTGAAAGCATGTTCTTTAGAACTCCATTCATTTCCTGCAAAAAAAAGGGGGAAAAAAAAGAAGAGAATTCGATTCTCTTGATAGATAAGCTAAGTGAAACATAGGAATGCGAGCAAAGAAAGTCTTGACTTTCAAACTAAAACACTGAAAAATGCAGGGAAATTAATGCTTCTGTTCAAAAAGATTGAGGCTAGCTTGAGCTGGCATGGAGTTAAATAGGACTAAAACAATGCAAATATTTACAAGACACAGTGAATTTAGAGCCTGTAATAAACTGAAGAAATGGAATGGAAGAGAATGCAAAACAAACAAGATGAAAAGGAGATACTAAATACAAGTATTTAAATTTTTGACAATCAGGCAGCAGCAGAGCTGTTCAGATGCATTAATCTAAATACCATGAAATTTGAAAGAAATAAGGACTCGAAATCCCTGCTACCTATTTGTTGACTTTTCTAGAAAGACTTCTTGAACTCAGCTCAGCATCGATAACTCTTTAAGGTATTCTAGAGATATTTAAAATATTCTTTTTTTTTTCTCTTACATTGTTTTGCCTTTGTAGGATACAATATGATACTACCAATAAAGTACCAGCAGCTTGGACAAAATTTGAAGCTTTCCTGAACCCAACTTACATTCATTATTTAAAAAAATAAAACCTCCTAAACTTCTTTTCCAACCTTTATTAAATTGCCAGTGCTATACAAGAGAGACAAAAAAAAATTATTCTCCAATGTACTTTGGCTTGCTACATTTAAGCAAATACAAAAGCAAAATACAAATCCATCCAGAAACCAACAATTACTGCTTGAAACTTTTTTCCAAAGTTGAATTATAGCCTCAGAACATTCCTATGAAAGCAAAAAGATTTCCTATCATATCCTAAAAAAGATGAAAGTCAGAGGGGCACTTTTAAAAAGACACACATCAAAGGAGGCTCCTGTTGGCTAAAATTGCTATAAATATTCCAAGATGGAAAAAGTAAAAAAGGGAGAAAAAAAAAAAAAAAAGACTGCTTTTACGACCAAAAGCTGGTTTAACTCAGCATACTAAAAAACCCTGAAAACTGGCAGACCCAGACTGTGCTTGTCACCAACTCAAATCAGGTATTTCCACCTATTCTAATCCACTCAAAGCCAGTAATTAATTAACTTTTCCCAGAAAAATACGTAGAGTACCAAAGGTAAATTCATGGGAAATCATGATTCTTTTCCACACTTGAAGCGTAGACTCAAACTTTCATATAAAAGAGCTTCAGTTTCATTTTTTTTCTACCAACATCTTTTATGTTTACTAATTTGTGTTAGATAAACACATTAGCCAAACATAGCCTTTCCATTTGTCATTTACCCTTGCCCATGCAGAAACGTGTTATAAAAACCACCAAGAAAATAGCCACTGGTCTTCACAAAACAGCAACATCACTTCTTTCATGCATGAAATTTTATGTCACCTTTCTACTTTTTTTTTTTTTAGTAGCACCCTCATAAATATAATAAGGAAAAGCTTGTATATCGAAGATTGGCAGATATTACAAATACTGTTAATGTCAAAGACATCATTCCAAGTGCAGGCAATGTCCACAAACTCCTCAGCATAAAAAATAACCTCGGAAAAAAATACACACGAATGTGACTAACTACAACAAGTATCACTGAAGGACTGGGAGCTAAAGGGCCACATTAAGCAGAACCCTCCCTGGTAAAAGAGAGATCTCCCAGTTTTTCATTGACTTTCTGAAGGCAACATCAAGGCAACATCATCCAACATAACAGCAGCTTGGAAAAAAAAAGTAAAGCACAGAATTATCTGCATTCAAACATGCACATGAAGGGCTCAGAACTTTTTCTGGCGTGGTTAGGTTGCTCAGGAATTGCAACTCCTGAGCTGTGCAACACAGCAACCTCAACAAAGCTTGTCACCAACAGCTCCATTGATAGAAGCTGAATCTTAGTTGTAACTGTCTCATATATGAGTAGTTGTTTTTCTTTTACTTTTTTTTTTTCCTTTTAAATACATTTTTTTCCACTGTAACCATACAGGTATAACTTAACAAGTGCATTCTGTTTGCTTTGCTTACTGACTTTAAGGTAGCTCCCTTGTGAATCCTTGTTTCTGCACAGCTCTGAAGTTCTACAAAATAACCATAAATCATTTTGATCAGATATCCCTAGGTGTAGTGAACGTCTCTATGTATTTCAGGGTTGTTTGTTTTCTTTTTGTGTGTAAGGGCACCCTGTGAGCCAAAAAAACAAGCTAGATTTGTCAGAGCTGGAGTCAAACCAACAGATTCCTACAGCCCTCCTGTCATCCATCTGCTTTCCAGAGCATCAGTAGTAAATTCTAATTCTCATCTCAGAGATATTTCTAATCACCAAATTACACTTATATATTTATCTTTGCAAGGAAAACAATTGGAGACATTTTATTATAAAAAAAATAAACATTTGTTATTCCACATCCCAATTTTAAAGCTGAGCAATGAGGCATACTCAGATCAGCACTTAAAATTACTCAGCTATTCTTGCTTCCTATTAAGTAAGTGTATTGTGATTTTTTTTTTGTTCCATGATCCTGCTATAAGACAGCAAAACGCAAGTTTTCTGAACTTTCCATGACCTCCCTGTTTTGGGGCAACAAATGGGAAATCTCTTACAAAAGACTTAGATTAAAAGCTTTGATTAAGAAAATCTGCCTCTCTGGTGAGAAAGCTATTTCACTTTTGCTCTCAGACAAATAAAAACCCCTATAATTAAAATTCAGATACAGATACGCAGCTGTTTAGATTTGGCTGCCTACATTTCAGTTTCTTTGCTTTTGTTTCAAATTAGTTTCTATATATAGATACAGAATCCCCTCGGTGAGATACTGACAGACCAACCCATCAGCAAAACAGCACTAAATATGAGGGATTTTGTAATACTAGGGGCAAAACCAAAACCCCAGCAGGCTTGATGATACAATCTGTACTTCTGCACGTTTCCTGCAAGGTCACAAACAAACCAACATGCCATCGAGTGCAAAGGACTAAAGGAACGGGCTTGCAGAAAGAAGCCCACTCACGTTATGCAGAACAGACCCAAGCACTCCAAAATGATATTTGGGTTAGAAAATCCAAAAGAAGGGTGCTTATGAAAGCCTTTTCACTGAAGTTTTAATTTTGCAAACATTGTTTCCCTACATTCGAACAGGTGGAGTGTTTCTCAACATGCTGTACCAGGCGATAAGATCTATCAGTTGATACTTTTGCATTCATCTGCTTTGCACATTATTTTGCTAGTTTTTGCAGAACCCATCTGCTTTTGTTCAAAACGATCCAATTTGACGTGGAAGTTGATTAGAGAACACCCCTGAATGCAGTGGTGTCTATCACCTATCTCAACAAACACGAAGCCTTCCCATCTTGTGTTGCTCTTTCACATACACAGCAGTGATGCTTCATTTACGATTCCAGCAAACTTAAGAACACAGTAGTGACACCGGTGACCTGTGGGAAGGCCCAGGGCCTGCCCAGGGCCCTGCGCCCCAGCGGCGCCACGTCTCACCTTGACGTGCGGCCCATCCAGCGCCTTGGTGGCCAGCCCATGCACCAGGTCTGCCCGCAGCTCCACCAGGAAGCGGAGGCCGCCCTCGAGGCGACCCAGCTGCTGGAAGAGCCCGCGGTAGCGCGGGGTCAGGGAGTAGCGCAGCCGGTCCTCGGCCTGCAGGAGGGCGCCGGGCTCCCTGCGCTGCTCCCGCGCCTGCAGCACCTTGGCGCTCAGCGCCGCCACGAGCCCGTGCTCCACGCCGAAGTCGCGGGCGAGACGGCCGAGGAGCTCGGCGCGGCGCGGCCCACCCTCCAGCCCGCGGTAGTAGCGCACGAATTCGGCGCCGCGCAGCTCCGCCGCCGGCGCCAGCGCCTTCCCCTTGGTCTCGTAGGGCGGCAGCGGCGGCACACAGCGCCGCAGCAGCTCCCCCATGTCCGCGCCCGCCGCCATCGCAGAGCAGCAGCGCGGCGCAGCCCAGGCCCCGCGCAGGAGGCGCCGCGGGCCCACGCAGCGGCCCAGGCGGCTCATTCCGCCGCTTGCGCCTCAGTAACACCCCACCGCCGCGCCCGGCTACGGCACCGCCTCCGGGCACAGAGTGGGAGAGATGATTGGTTGATGCTGCTGATTGACAGGCCTGTGCGCCAATCAGAAGCGAAAATGGGAAGGGCGCAGGAGTGTGGCATGAACTATATAGGGTGGTATTTGGTCGCCATTTTGAGTGTGGCGCGCAGCAGCTGTGTTGCAGGCTATACAGGATTCTTGGTTTTCAACGATTTAAGTAAAAATTGAGGACAGAATCCAGCCCGTGAGCAAGTTCTTTCACTGAGTATTATGGTGGTACTTGTGCATTTACTGTTTATATGCAGCAGTGCTGCACCTCTATGTGTGTATCCATTACCCAACACAACTTGTTTTTTTCATTTGAAAACCAAACTTTTATTATTTAGCAATATTCTTGAACAGAAGTGAACAGACTTTTTAAAAAAACATATTACTTATTGAGGAAAACTAGAAATCAAACAGTTCTGTCCATACATTTCCCAAGTAACTTAACAAATTTTTAAAGTCTGTTTGTCAGACATATAAATAGCCTTTTTTTCTTAGGGTCAAATTCAACATTTTTAACTCTCAGAAACCCTCAGTGAAACCACTTTTATTCCTTTCCCTCTGTCAACCCTCTCACATTGGCCTCAGCTACTCTTCTTATAACAGTCTCCTTACATAAACAAAGAGTTACCAGTAGTGTTCACCTGCAGAAACCTTGGTGCTACATCCTGTCAAGCTTTGTGAAACACAAGGTTCATTCTGAAATCTTCTGCTCCCCTTTTCTCCTGGGGAAAATGATTATGTGCCTCAGCTGCTGTTGATAAAAGGAAATGAGGCTCTTGAGGACACTAACAGCCCTTAATGGTCCCCACCTGCTTCCCCTGGAGCCACCACCCCCTGGAGCCACCACCATGGCCCAAAGTGGCCATATCTTCTCCAAGATCACGCTGTCTATCTTAGCTGTGGATCGTTTGGATTTAGACCCTGATCTGTTTGGACTGTCTCTCTCTTTTGGACCCATGTCCCTAGAGCAGCCTTGTTGGCCACTGCTGCCTTGTCTGACCCTGGTTTCCACCCTTGGGCTCATTTCTGCCTCATGTTCCTGCCTTGACTACCTTGTTGCTGTGGATCTGCCTGAGATCCTGGACTCCTGGCTGCTACCCATGCAGGGCTGCTATGGGATGAGTCTTGGCCACCAAGGCCTTGGTCTGATGCCCAAGGATGGGGCCATGTAGGGCTCACCTCCTCCTTGCTACTCTCCAACATTGCCCCATGCAAAAGGGCAGTAAGTGCATCATTTATGTCTAAGCTTTTTTTATTATTATTATTACATGTCACCAAATATCAAAGACTTTCAGCTTGGCATGATTGGAGATGGGTTAATGATGTAAATGATTTCATCATAATGATTTCACTTAAAGAGTGAAATATTCTTTGGTTTTGTTGAAAAGCTGAATGCCCTTATCTGAAAGCTGGAGAAAGAAGTAGGCTAATTGCAGCTTAGCAACTGTTAACTTTTGTCTCCAAGCAAAAAGATAAGACTATAAAAAGGTAGAAAAGTTGGTCTGATCGTTTGATTTCTTTTCTTAATTGGTTCAAATGTTAAGCCAAAAATAAATAAGAAAAAAGTTAGCTCAAGACTTCGTGTTTTGGATGCAGACTGATCTGTGCCAGATAAGAACACAGGACTGTGTTAATATTTACATTTGTGTGTTGCATAGCATGGAAGTGTGTGTAAGATGAGAATCTTAAGCAAGCAGCTAAATATGCTGCCATTTAGTTAAAAAAAACACAAAGCAGAATTGTTGCTAACTTCAAATAAAACAAGACAGAGGCATACACAATAAAATCTTGTCTGGAGCTGCATGTTACTTCTAGGGAGGCTTATAACCTAATATTATAACCCTCACCTACTATAAAGGGGTGGACACCTATGTTGATTCTTATGTATACAAACAAATTTTTGTAAGTTTATGTGGACTTTTTGTAGTCAAAGTATCATTGTCAAAGAAAGAAACATTTTGCAAAAATAATTCACAAAATATATTTAAAAAGCGTAATGATTTAGTTAATTGAAAACAACCTGATTTGGGTTGTTATTAGGAGAAATGGTAAGACCTAGGGGGAAAAAAAAAAGGGCCATTTTCCCTGTTTTTCTTTCAAGGCAGTGAATTAACAGCACTTTTAGGGTCATAGCACAGTGATAAGCTGGACTGCAGCCTCCAAATGCATCTGGTAAGAGCTTTGCAAAGAGTTTGTAAAATAACTTTAAATGAAAGCGAATCTTGTTTTGAAGATTTCATAAATTTCATAATGTATTATTGAAAAAAAAACCTGCTGTAGCTGTTTAGTAAAAAGCAGACTCTTTCCAGCTTTAGTACTGGCTCTTCAATTACTTAGGCCCTCCAGATTAGCAATTTTGAGGGTTGTTTTCTTACAACTCCCAAAGCTTTTTTTCTTTTTTTTTTTAAATTATATAATAAGTTTTGTTGTCAAAGCCATAGCTGGTGCTTAGCTTTAATCTTAATTTTAGATAAATACAATATTGTTTTGTAGAATTAGCTGGCTGTAAACATTTGAGGCTTCTACATGGAGGCTATGGAATAAATCCTGTGCTTTCAGCTGAGTAGCATGGCTGGAGTTTTGTTGAAGGGTAGCTGAGTTCAGCCTTTTATTCCTGATTCCTTAGATCTTAAACTCTATTTGCTTATTTTTAACTTATCTGTAGTGAGCATCTTACTAGGTAATGAAATGGATACTTAACAGGTTATGTGTCTACCTTTAGGGCCATGAAAATTGTTTATTTCGTGTGATTAACTTGCCTGTATTGTGTAGTTTTTGTGAAATTGTGAAGTTAGAGGTTTACTTTGGTTCTTCTTCCTCCCAAGCCAAACTGTCCTTATTTCCTTATGAATTTTCTTTCTCTCAATTTGAAAAGTGTTGGTTGATTCTGTTCCTAGAATGTACTTCTGTTAGGATTTATGTGTCCATTGAGTTCCTTGATATCAAGTCTTGTTAAGACTCTGCTGGCATGTTAGTGGGAAACCAGACCAAACATTTAAATGGATGCTCTTATGGCTTGCGGTAATGCAAGGCTGACATCATCCTGTAGAATAGCCCATGACACAATCCTTCCAAGGTGCAACTTATATGCTTATAATGCATAATACAGTTTAGTAGCAAATTCCTCATTACGCTCGTTATGTCTAAACTGATGTTTGTAACTTCTCTCTGTTGTGGCAGATCTCTTTTGCTTGTGTGAATTTCTGTTTCAAAGCAGTAAGCTCTTAATTTAATTACCTGTCAGCCTACAGGAAGGCTGAATGGAGGAGTGTCCTCATGTCTTCCTGCCAGCAATCAGCACTATCTTGTGTGCATGTGTGTGGTTTTCTTTCTTTCTTTCTTTCCCCTTTTTTCTATAAAGAAACAAAGTTGGGAGGAAGAGGAGCAGCGGACAGGACGGGGAAGCTGCATAGTTCAAGTGTGGTGGGAATATGGAAGATAGCTACTATTTTAGTCACCTATTTACTGACAGAAGTTGAATGCTAAATTTGACTAAAAGTTCCTTTTTCTAGAGGGGAGGACTTGTAACCTGTCACCTGTTATGGATGTTGGGCTGAATTCTTCTATGCCTTAGTTTGAGCAACACAGAATATCATCTCTGTGTTGGGTTTTATGACTTCTCTTTTCTTCTCACCTCCTAATATAAAAGATTAGCTCAGTACTGCCCAGCACATCAGCATGAGCTTTGCAGTGCTTGGAGGCATAAATGCCCTGAAGCGCAGCCCATCAAAGCGCTTTCTTGAAGCCAGCTCTGACTTCTTCTAACTGGCTTGTGTGCAAAGTTGTCCATGGTTGACATTGGCTTTGCCCTGGATGATCAGTCTTTTTCCTCCTCACTGAGATTGGAATGACTTCTAGTTTGCAGCTTCAGGTATTTATGTAGAATCGGGTCATACAAGAAGCAGTTCAGGATGCAATTTTACTTTTTCTAGCATTGCTTCTTTTACTGTTACTGTGTGAGTCCACAAGGATCGGTGTAGGCTGTTCACTATAATGCAGTTTTATGTTTCTTCTAAGCTAAAAACATTCTCTTTTTTAATAAAGAGTGGGGAAATTTAAGAAATGAGTTTATTGCTTTATGCAGCATGGCAATTAATATTTAGGAAACTAAGTTTATTCGAAAGCTTAGCTTTCATACTAATGGCAATGAAAACAATGCGTTAGTATTACTGTTCCCAACAGACCAGACTGTTGCTGGGGTTTCCCAGAGGAAATTATTTTTGCAAAAGGCTTGGTGGACCAGTGCTAGTGCTTGGCCTCAGTGTTTCTTCTTTGTGGCACTGAAACGGGAACAGGCACTCACTAGAGACCTGAGAAGGGTGGATGTTAAGACCAGTGGAGTCTTGTGCCCCACGGAAAGCTGTGCCAGGGAGCTGATGGACCCGTGTGGACCCACCAGCTGGGGCATGANTGGGAGCTGATGGACCCGAGTGACCCTGGCCGTGTGGACCCACCAGCTGGGGCATGATGCGCCTGGGGTATTTCTTGCTGAGCCTTTTAATCCTTCTTCTGTGGTAGATCTGTGTTTTCCACACCTAAACATGATCTTTGTCTAGTTTATGCAGTAATAAAATGTGTCTTAAGATTAAAGGCACCTTCTGTCAGGGTTGCAAACACTTTTGCTACTAGACTGGAGACATTTTTTTTCCCCATCAGAGAAGCCCACTGCAGTAAATGAGAAAAGGCAAATATAAATGGCTTGCCCTTCATAGTACCCTTCTTGCTACCCAGCTGTCTGAACTGTTTTTACTTTAATGTCTGTGCATATCTCTGCTTAGCAGGGAGCAATATTTTGGAGCCTTCTTGTTTGCTCGCAGTAACACTGATCTAAGGCAAGGAGGAGGTTTTGAAGCAGATGAAGAAGCCTTCATGTAAATGATGAAATGGTGTAAATAATAAAGTAATAGCTCACCTGCAGGCCTGAGCAAGTGCCTTGCACCAGCAAGCACTTCTGTGTTGATGGATCCGAGGATCCTGGGAGCTCCTCCAGAACGAAGCTTTCTCTCTGATGTGCTGCGTTTGCCTAGAACTGGATCTTCAAGCCTTGTTGCCTGCAGCTGGGGTGGTTAATGAGATTTGTGAGCAGAAACTGAAATGCAAGTGTCTGGACCCAGACACGCTCTAGATTTTATACTAAACTATGTGAAAGTACAGTTATGTCATTACTTAAGAATTAAATGCAACCATAGTACAGTTCATGGTTTTCACTTAAACTTTTATTGATTACTGACCCCAAAGAAGTTATCCATGAACTGGAGCATGAAAGACTAAATATGTGCTGGGCAGAGGTTTATTTCAGTGAAGGGAATAGTAAATATAGTTATACAGGAGGGAGAAGAATTCTATGGAAGTTTGTTTGATGCTGCAGATGCCTCTTGCAAATACTGCACTGGTGGCTGGGAAAATATCCAGAGCAGAAAAATGAATCAAGGCCACAACCTCAATTACAGTGTGACTAGAATTTGAAAGGATGTGCAGGGGAAGAAATATTCCTTTAAGGCACCAAGCAGAAGTTACTTCTCGGAATGCAACCGTATTTCTGTGCTGCTCATTCGGTGCTCACACCGTGGGTGTGAGGTTTCTGCTCTTCCTCTTGCAGTGGGTAGAGACTAGAGCAAATGACTCTTGAGTTCGCGCTGCAATTATAGTGTAGGATTTTTAAATAATGTGCTTTAAACTGACCATGAGCTAATGCCAGACGTGTGCTTAAGGAATTCGTGGAAGTGCTGCGTGTTGGAAGGACGGGGATGCACTTTAGGTATTTGCGTTGATAAGCAAGTGACCTCTCTTCCTTCATATGTCTCATTCACATCCCTCTGGAAGGGCTCAACTCTGAACATACATACTGCAAGATACTTGTGTTATGGTTATGAGAGGCTAACAACATTGGAACTAGAGACTGAACTAATTAAGTCTTATTTTACATGTTAATTGCTGTACTACTTGATATTTTCTTCAAAGCAAGAATTTTTATCACTGGTTTAAATTCAATTTGTATGGATTAGCAAAGATTAGTATAGGAATTTCAAATAATGAAATGCAGTGCCTTGTAGTGTTGCTCATTAAGGACCACAGAACACTTAAATTGCCAATTAACTTATCTGTATGGGTTTTTACAGGTAATAGGATTGTGTAAGTTTATCTTGACTATATCTAATAAGCATCTACTCTATAGATGGGTTGTAAGAGGGACACCTTAATTTGATATCTAAGCTGTATGTTAACTAGGAGGAGCAAGATCCCTTCCCATCTGATTTTTATTCTCATACTGACAAAATGCACAGAGAGTAGCAGACTGGTAAAGCATGAACTCCTGCATGGTAACGCTTCAAATTTAAAGTTTTTAATATGTCAAGCATTTTTTTTTTTTTCCTTCCCCTCGTATGTCTCTTGCACTTTTAAAAATGAACTTAGTGTTTCTTTTCCTTCTGTAATTATTACACATTTAATTCATTTCTGTGTCTCAGATTAAGCTAGTTCTGTTTTAGCTTTATTTGTCAATTACTGCACTAATTAAGGTCTGTAAATCCACAGTAAGCTTAAAAAAAGTCACTACTATCTAGCTTAGTGTAAAAAGTTCTGAAACAGCCACTATGAAGGGAATGACTGGGAACCTAACAGCCTAAATGTAGTTGTGAGAAGAACAAACTCTTCAGATAGATTCATTGAGGATCCCTGTTATAAAAATCTAGAGAGCACCCACTTAATTATGGCAAACTTGACGAGGTGTTCTGGGGAATAATTAAAAAGTGCTAAACCTGCATCTCTTGCTGAAGTGCAATATTTAATCAAGTCGAAAGCTTCGCTGTACCCTATAGCAAACAAACTTAAACTTAGGCTGTTAAATATTTTATTAGGGTTGATGTTGTTACTATGATATATGGCTAGAATGAACAACTGAAGTATTTTTAGGAAATATACCACTCTGATATGTAATTTTTTCCTGATGCTTATGATGGCTTCTGTGAAAAGGGACTGTGAGGAAATCTGTGCTTGAGAGATGAACCACAAGGGCTGGAACATGGTAACACAGCCTGGGTGCCATAATGGAGAGAACAATTCATAAGTAAATCCAATTCCTTATATTGCCTTGCACCTTTAAATATATACACATAAATATGAAGG
Source organism: Crypturellus undulatus (assembly GCA_013389825.1). Taxonomy (NCBI): domain Eukaryota; kingdom Metazoa; phylum Chordata; class Aves; order Tinamiformes; family Tinamidae; genus Crypturellus; species Crypturellus undulatus. The sequence goes on from VWPW01009232.1 coordinate 631,893, forward strand.
TATTTAGGACACTGCTGCACATTTTTTTCAAGCTTTCTTCTAAGCCCAAGGACACCTCTAAAGGACAAAAAAGCTAAAAGAAAAATATTTTTTTAAATAAGATCAAAAACATAAATATAGGATTTTTTGTATACTTCTAAAGCCACTCATTAGAATGATTTAGGGTTTTCTTGTACTGCTTCTGCAAGTTGTTTAACCTTAAAAGTTTGTAGCTTAGGTTAATGCATATCTTATATAAATTATTTGTTATGTAATGAGTATTTTATGATGCTTGTAGTGAAGGACCACCATAAAAGCAGTTATTTGTTCAATGTCAGAAATATTTTTGTACTTTTTGAAGTCTTCCATAATATTATTCAGGGATTAATGCATGACTATATGCCATAAAGTCTTAAAATATTATGTTGTCTTAAAATATTTAGACCTGAATTTAGTACATTTTATAATAAACACTTGTCATTACAAACCTGCTGTTGTCTTCAGCAGCTTAATGGATATTATAAATATAATGGATATTATATATAAAATATCCATATTAAAATATGGATATTTTAAACTTAACTTAATAGAGAATTAGTACCTTTTAGTAAAAATAAAGCTTAGCTTAAGCAGCATGTGAGAAGCTGCATGTACCACTGGCATACATGGGTTTCTGCTGACTTAGATTTCATTCCCTTGACAAATGAAATTACTTTGACCCCAAGTAAACAAAAGTGCTTTAGCAGGCTACTTAATTCTAAACAGAGTTAAGCTATAGGTAGATGAAAACAGTGCAGACCTGAATCCCAGTTTGGCAACTTCCTAGCGTGTCGTTCCCATGAGCCCAACATGGGATTGGGGCTGGGAATTAACCGAGACCTTGTTCCTGTGCCCACATGGCTTTATTAACATCATGTTCAGCTTTCTTTATGAAGGAGGAAAATCAATTACGTTTATCACCCTGTCACTTGATGCCTTTTGAAACCATCTTTGCCCAATGTTCACAATAACGAAGCCTGTGATGTTGCTGGTCCCAATGGGTCTGTAGCATTTTTGATGTTATATTCTAGTAACCACAAATGACCTTGTGCTTATGCTCTACAGAATAAGAGCAAATAGGGGAGTGATTAATTATCTCTGTCAGAATTATGATTACTCCATTGAGCATCCCCTGACTTTGTTCCTGCCAAGGGGCTGTGCTCCCAGTTATTGGAGCCTTCGAAGCAGGTCCAAGTGAGAGGAGTAACCAAGTTTTCCATTTGCCTGCTAAACTGTAGGACTTTGTAGGTAGGTGGTACCTAAACCTATGGCCGTACTATCTCCCAGCTCTGAAACTTTAAAGCTTAGCCTGGTAGTTGTGTAGCTACTATCTCCTACTCTATTTTACTTCACACCATAAATCTCAAATTCCACTGCATTTCTGTTATCTTGTTATCTTTGTCAAAGTTTACTTGATTTCTTTCTTTTAATTTCTCTCATTCAGTCTAAATGACTGTATAAAACATAATTATGTGGAATATGAAGACAGTGAAAACCCCAGTTTGTACTATGTAGACTGACTCTACCTCATCAGGTATTCCATGAGTTACTGTAATTGTATCTAATATTTATTATATTAATTCAAACCTTTGTATTCTGAAAAGTTGTTCTGCTTTGTCGGCAAGTTACATTGTAAAAAGGTTATATACTGTTTAAATGAAATACTTTGCTGTGTACACTCCTGTGAAATGGTATTGTCTAATGTTTATAAATAAAAGCAATACATTTCTGAAAGTCTTAGGCTAGGTAAACAAGTAAAAAACGGTATACAAGGGGAGCCTCTTATCTAAAGCCATTTGCTTTAACACATCCCTTACTGAGAGCAAGTAAGTTTTCCGAGTTCTGCAAGTCTTCTGTCCCCTTCCTGCGCATATAGATGCCAGATGACTGTTATTCCTGTGCTGTTACTTGGCTTATGCTTGATTTCTTCCGAAACTCTACAGTTTCAGGAAAATGCTTCAATTTCCACCCCCCACCCCCTTCAAAATTGAGTTCTCCGGTGTTTCTGGCTCGCTCAGTTCAAGAGCAAGCTTTGCTAAAGCTTTACAAGATGAGCATGTGAACCTTGCCCAAGTGTTGCAGTTGTCAGAGTCAGTATTTATTTTTCTGATGTTGGAATCTCAGGCAGTTTTTCAAACATTATTCAGGTTTGTCTTTGGGTTTATCATTATTTTCCTATAGACAGAGATCTCTGCTTTTCCATCTGTAGTCTGGAAGGGTTTGCAGAATTACTGCTTTACTTACTACTTGCCTTAATCCTCTTGCCTGCTGGTATGGATAAAATTAGTCATACAAATATCCAATTATTTTCTTGAAATATCCTTCATATTGGGGGAAGGTGATGTTCTTTCATCATGTTTTGGTGCATGCAGATGCAAGGGACTTTATGAGGTTGATCAAATGTGTTCTGTGCAGTTCACCTTAGTCCATGACTGCAGCAGAGTCCCTTTTGGCTTCACTAGAGGAGAGATGCACATTTATTGCCCTAAGCCTGGGCTTTGCTGACTCTCTCCTTGGGGAAAGAGCCCTGGTCTGCGGGAAAGCTAGTCTCTCTGCTGTTAGCTATGTTACAAAAGCTTTAATTTAAAGGAAATGTTATTCTAGAATGGATGCAGAGATGGGGAAGGGCTTGAATCTGCTGAGTAGAAGTTGATAGAAATGGGTTTTTCTTTCTGTGCTTTGACTGTAGCGAAGACTTGCAGAGCATGTGCTAGTAACTAGTCTGCATAAGTTCTGCTACCGTAGAACTGTGTTGGGAGCCTCCAGACCTCATTCGTTGCTTTATGTGCAAATATGAAGCCTCTCCCTGCCTTGCAAATCTTGCAATTGAAATAAGACCCAACAGCATTTATTTAGATGTGGAAGAAATGCCGCATTAACCAAAGCACTCCAAGACTTTGCCTTTCGATTTAGGACAATATTTTGTGGCAGAAGAGGATGCTGTTTTTCATCCAGCAGTATGAAAAACGGTTTGTTAAAAGGCTTGCATGTGATAGATGAAATGTTAGTGATTTATTCTTGTCTGACTGTGAGAAACTCATAGTTTTTTAAATGTGAGAGCTTTTCTTGCATTCAATCTGCCATGCTTCAGTCTGCTGGTTTCATTCCTGTTGTTTTTCCCCACTGAATGTCTGCCTTATAAAACTGAGGGTTTTTTTTTTAGCAGAAGCCCTAGGAAATCTCTAATTTGATCCTTTTGTCATTCTCCTAGTTCCTTTTTTTTTTTTCTCCTAGGCAGTGAATATTTAATGAGCAACTGCAGAATGCTTTAGGATTATGAGACTTTAAGAAAAATCTTTCTAATTACTTTCATTCCTAACAGAAGTGTTTTATTTACATGCTGTTAGTCATCTTTTCTTCTAGTGATGATGTCCACTTTTAATAGTAGGGCTTGATAATTTAACAAAATTGGGATAAAAGCAATTACACAAGTGTATCTATCAGGTGATGCAAAGGGCCAGTAAAACTTCACAGGGGAACAAAGACTGCTAAGGTGCAACCCATCTGCAGCCAAAAGGCTCTTCTTTCTTTCCCTTTCAGTAAACTATTACTTGTTTTGCAAATAATACATGTCTAAAAATGCATCCCAACTGTCTGATGAGCATTTTTCTACTGATATATGGGCACCGTGTCGAGGGAGTAGATGTCAAAATGCAGTCAAAGAAATTGAGTCACTCTAAGAAGTTTTGCTAAAGGAAACAACTGTTTTTTGATTACTGGTGTCTGTAGGAGGTAAGTGGATCTCTGTATGCTGAGATATCAGAAGACCAAGGTTTTGGTTCAAACTGCATAAGCTGGGACCATAGGAAGGGTGGGTTTGCTTCTCTGGCATCTTCTTACATAAATAGAAACAAATAAATGGCCAAGACTGAAAATGCTTGCTGTAGGTAGGAGAAAAATCTGTATTCTTGGAAACATCTCTGGGTATGTGTGTTATTCCCTTGAACAAGTGCTTGGAGGCTAAAGCCCTGTAATCCTGTGGAACAGGTTTTTCTCTACCCAAGCAGACGATTGACAATTTCACTGCTGTAGGTCACTGTGGTGCTTGTGTGCTCATTTATGCAGAGGAAATAAGTTTCTGATAAGCAGGTTTGTATCTTTTATGAGCAGACACGGTGTTGGCTGAATTGGGAGTTTCCTGCAAAAGTGTCATTTTGATCTATGAATCTTCACTGTAATGAGAGTAGAAAATAAAGCCACCACAAGAAAGAAACTAATGAAAACAAAATCCAAGTGTAATAAGAGGCCAGTGAGAAGAACAGTCTTTAGATAACTTTGGCTTCAAAAAGCTGACAGTTTAATTAAAATCCTCACTGGGTATGCTGAGTAATAGAACTTTGCATTTAATGGGAATATTTTCCAAAACAAGTGGGTGAATATATTTCAAAATATAAATTAATTGGTTACTGGCTAGAAAGTAACCATGAGATTAGCAGACACTTGTGCCATCACTCTGCACCTTTTGCTGCCCAGCCATGTTACTGGTACAGTAAGGTTCTATTCTATTTTTTCATGTGTAGCTTTGCAGAATGGAGTTATTTCAATATTTCTATTGATGAAAGAGGAAAATATTTTTGAATAGGAATATTGACAATTGCTCCTCAAACTTATAGACTGTTTCTGAGTTTGAATTCATGCTTGAATTTTGCAGCACCTCAGAGAGCTGCCTGACAACTGCTCAGTCCCACCTACTGTAGCAGGAAGAATCAGCCCAGCTTTACGACTAGGCTGGGAGACCCCAGGCTGCGCAGGGTCTTCCACAGCTAGGATTAAAATTTACAAATTCTCATTCTTTGGGATTAAAAAAGTAATAGAGCCTGAAATGGGGAAGGGGAAAGGTGGAAGTCTCTTCTGAATTTAAGTCATTTGAAACACTGCTGGTTTGGTTCTGGTTTGGTGCTGGTTCTGTCTACGATAAACCATGTAGACATGCCAAAAGAATCTTCCTTTTTTGGCTTTTCTGTTATGGTGTTGACAGTTAACTGTTAGTGTCAGATTTTTCAAAGATCTTTTATAATCCCATGGACTTTGTATAACTCTAAATGGGGTTTGTAAAAATCTGAGTCTGGTTCAGAAGCAACTTGTTCAATCTGTCTAGAAATTTGAGTTTTTAAAAACGATTATCTAAACATCTCTTCTTATTTGGTGCTGTCAAATGTCTAGTTTCTAATAGTGATCTTCTGAATAATATCTGACCTATTCTTAATAACGAAAAAAAAAGGCCCAACCCTAAATCCTGGAGGGAATATATATAATTTGTAAGAGGATTTTTGTTGTTCTGCTGCAAGGATTAAATGGTCATGATTCTTTTGGATGTTACCATGGTGTGATACTCTGTACAATATGTTCAAAAACTGGGAAGCAAGAGGAATGGAAAGATTCCCCGTTAACTTTTGTTACTCCTGCTTTGCCAATGGTTTCTTGGGCTGGCACAGAATGATCAATTGCTCAGGTAGGAGAACATGTGATTTAAAAAGCCCAAAATGTAAAAATGAGGCGTTTGCTATGTGGGGGAGCCTGCCAAACCCCACTCAGCTTCCAAACACCACTGTGTTTGGAGGCACTCGCACAGCAACAGCGTTTAGGGTATTTTGCATTAAAATGTTATTTGCACTCATCTCATGCTAAAAACACATTTGAGATTCAAACTTTAAAAACTTCTGCAATAAAGACGTGTTGAGCAGATCTTCAAAACAAGTTTTAAATGAGCATAAAGGCTTTTAAGCAGATTCCTTTTCAGCCTCCAGAGTTTATTCTAGCTGTCTCATCGTGCATTTTACTCTACCTGGAACACAGTCCTGGAGCACAGCTTGCTCATTCTGAAAGTAAAATTTTGGGTTGGTACTAAGGGAATTCCTTGAGTGTTTTTCTCTCATTCTGTGCAAGGAATTGCTTAAGTAAGCCAGAGGCAATGTAAATCATTCCAAACTTCACCCAGAATGAGTTCCTTTGGCTTCCTTTGCCAATGGTTTGAATTGTGACTGTATAGACAAAGGTTGCTGATGTCAATGATTCCCTGGGAGAATTACTGACACTATCCTAGTCTAGTTGAACCGGAGGCGACTTGAGGATTGAGCAGGAAGATGCTGGAAGGCAGTATGAGCTGTAAAGTGAATCTCATCCATGTGTTGGACTCCAGCACACTGCTCACCACAGAACATGTGGTCCCTTTTGATGAGAACGTGTCCCTTTTTCCTGTTCCCTTAGTCAAATGATGACTTAGGGCCTGGTTTTGGTGTTTAACTGGGCAGGGATGGTTATAGAATAGAATTTTCTGTAATTTTGCAGGGAACTTTCTGGCTTTGCTCTTCATGAATTGCAGTGAATTGCATTAGAAATTCTTTTCAGAAAGACTTGGTGAGTCATCTCTGACATTTAATCACAGGTGATGATGGGTACATGCTTGTTGAACTTGAACTGCAGGTTCAAGCTCCAGTAAAAAGTGATCTGGTTCACACCACACTGTACTGAAGCTATTGAATCCTGCTGAGTTCTGTTTGTACTCAATATGGCAGAACTTTGCATTGATGATGTTTGGGTGAACCGTATGGTAACTATCTGTGATCTATACACGTGTGGGTTTTGTGGCTTTTTTTTTTTTTAACTGAATTAAATCGAGAAGAACCAGCTTTGAAGTCTAAATCTTCACAGTCTTTACATGTATCAGAAACTGATTTCTACATGGAACAAACACTTGTGTGGCTTACGAAAGTTTGAGGTCAAAAAAGATCCTTGAAATCCTCCTGCATTGAGCTGCATTTATGTTGGTATATGCTTATGTAATATTTAACTTATTTGAGAACCTGCTTTGCAACCTTAAAGAGAAACATGTTGTTTCTGTCCTTGTAAAACTGTCACATGTGCTTGCTTCTTGCTGTGTTCTTCTAAAAAGTGGTGGAGGCTGTGACAAAATAGTAGAGAAAAAAGCTAAAAGGTACTTAAGTCAGGGAGCTGTCAATAATATCATGCAAACTAAATTTAACAGCTAATTTAGTGGTGACAGAAATATAATCCATATAATTTATGCATCTAATATAATCTGTCATTTGTGTTTAAGCAGTAGAACAAGGCAGCATCTAATAAAATGAAGAAGAAAAATGAGTCTGTAAGGTGAATGACAGAAATGTTCATTACCTCAGTTCTTTCCTGTGGTGTACCTCCCTATTCCAGCAGGAATCTGCAGAGTTTGATCCATATGAAGTACAGAATTATTATATTAAAGGACATCTCCCCCTTTGCCTTCTTTCTTGTCAAAGCTTAAAATTGGTTTTGAACTGGAACAATCAAAGAAGAATCAGAAGATTCTGACTTCATTCTGTGCAAATACAGCAAAGGAAGAAAAAAGGCCTAGGACGGTTCTGGAAAGAAGATGCAGGTGCAAGTTGATTTTTAAAATCTCCATCTGTCTTTCCAGATCATGTCTAGGCTCTGTATGAGATGCAGACAGGTGAATAAAGGAGGCCGTGTGTGGCAGATGAAAGGAAATCCATGTGCTATAGAAGACAACTGTAAATACGCCCTGCTACAGAATAAATTGATAAAGGACAGCACTTGAGCTGCAGCTGGAAATACAAAGCAGGAGGAAAAAAACTGTGGAACACAAAATCTAAAGTGAAACCTCCTAGAGGCTCTGGACTCATGTGTTTCTAGTGGTTTTTGTTGCTTTAGTAAATGGTGTTTGGTGATTAGCAATATTGATGCCCTAAAAAAGCCACTGCAGGAGCAGTGTCCCGTCTGCTGCAGTAGCACAAGCTGACACAGATTTACTAGACTAATCCCAGCACAGATCAGAGGCCTTGATAATTATGTGTTGACTTCAAAGCGTTGACTGTAGCTAAGAAATAAGATGAGGTGTAAAAGTAGTTGCTGTAACCTTTGACTAATGTGTTTCATATTGCACTGTGATCTAAGTTTTCCTGTCTTCAGGCTTTTGGAGAAGACAAGAGGAAAAACGTGCAGTTTGCGAGAGCCTTTAAACCTGTTTTAGTTAGTGAAGGCTCTGAATGACTCTTGATATTAGTATAAGTACAGGAAGGTGACTCCTTTAGTGCAGCTACATCTTAGTGGTGTAAAGAAAGAAGCTTCTCCCTGTGAAGGGAAATTTTGGAGGAATATAAATTAGTGCAAAATCCTACTTGCGCTCTCAGGCATTCATTTCTGTAGAAATATTTTCTATTTGTTACATGCTGGTATTTGGGAGTTCAGAGACTAGCTGTTGTACATGGCAGCCAGTGTGATATTTATGTGATGTGATAAAGACATTCATCCACAGGCATTTTTCTATTAGCTTAGGAGATGCTATTGATCTAAAAACAGGAAAATGTTCTGTCTGTAGAACAGCCAGTGGTGCAAATAATGTATTACCTCTGGCTTTCTGTTTGTATATTGTAATCCTATGTTATTCTTCAGTTAAAGCAAAAGGCTAGCTCCATTGCTAATTCTATCTGTGCTATATATTAACAGTATGATGAAGACATGTGCAACATACTATCTGTTAGCTATTCTTGTAGAGATGGGAAAATGGGAAACTTATTTGCAGTTTTTTTTTAAAGCTAAATTTTTAAATAGTCCAAAATAGCTTTGAAAGTTGCTGATACATAAGAATGAAAGCGGAGAGAATTTGTTTCAGCACTACTATGATATCTTCCTTCATCCAGTTCCACTTTAGCTGTTTGGGGGAAAGAATTAGCTTATTGCGCTAGATTTGCACAAAATCTGTATTTCTGCTATCATAGTTGAATTCTGTATAGATTCTGTGTTCTTTTCATGCACATTACTAGAAAAGCATTTCTTTGATACTGATCACATATGTATCTCGGTGACCACTAGTCTTAAATGGTTAGTTAGTGATCACTTATTTATTGCTGTGGGTCCCTTGCAAGGTTTTGTTGTATTCAGTTTCAAAAGAAAGAATATCTACTTCAGACCTTGAAAGTCAAATAGCTGGTGTAAGGAGGGGGTGGGGGAAAAAGGCAGAATTTACCATTACACTTTGCCAACAAAGTCTCATCTCATGAGAAAACACAGTCTTGCCAGACTGGGAACTTTCCATAAGAACATGGTAACTTCAGTAAAATTTAATTGTGAAAGAAAACTAAAAATGAGACATTTTGATAAATGTCAAAACATTTCATTTCTGGAAGAGAACTTTTGTTTTATCCAAGTGTGTTAAACTTCATGCTACATATTTTAAGATGTACTGAAATCAAATGTTTCTTTGACTCAAAATACTTAACATGCCACTTTTGTAGGGAAGTTTTGAAGCCTCTTAGAGGATTGCAATTAAACTGTTTGCGATGGAAGATTTCAGTGTTTTGAGCAAGATGTGGAGAATGGGGTATATTACAGGAGCTTTCAGCTGTTTATTTTTTGGGCTGCAAGTTGCATCTTGGGTGTAGGCAAGTGGGAAAGCCAACCAAGAAGTAATCAAATGATCATGTTTGGATTAAAGCTGAAAGGATAATACAAGGCATGAAGGATATTTAACAAATCAGTTTGAAAATCTGTGTTAGAAGTACTAAACCCAAAGCTAATATTAAAGCATGTATTCTGATTTAAAATTTCTGCAAAATGTCTTGTTCTGGACCTAATAAAAAGGATGAGCTCATGTCTTGATGTGCCATCAGGTCAAATCTTTAAACACAGATTGCCGGGTTTGTCAAAAATGTTGCCAGTGAACGTTTAGTCTGGAGCGCATTAAGTATATGCGATAATTGGGCATTAACTATTGTTTAAAAAGGAAAAAAAAGACTAGGTGAAGTCAGAACTTCCCCATATCCTTTCCATGCACAACTCTGCCAAAGCTGTTCTGTCTGTACTTGCTTTAATTCTGTGCTAATCATGCCAACAAAGGGAGTAGCTCTTATGTGACCATAATTTCAGGGACCGAAATGGCTCTAATGCCTTCAAGTTTGCTTTAAATCAGAATTTCATGATAGATGATAGAAGCTAATGTGCATTGATGCTATTTCATCTAGATCACTTCTTTAAATTGGGTTTCCTCCGATTTGATTAGCTTAAAATAGCATGGAAAATGCTAGTAAATAAGTCTTTTTTATTTCACTGGCTATATCTGCTTTTCTGTGAAGCTCTTTGTTCTGACAATTATTTTGCATATATTTTCAGGAATAAAAAGGTAAAGACAGAGGGAAGATCAGGGCTGCCTCAGTGGTATTTTCTCCAGAAGTTTGTAGTCATTGTGTTCTTCAGTTGACTTTCCACTTTTAGTTTATAATATATAATTTGGATGAAAATAATATATATGTTTCCCTAGTGCTCAACTGAAATGAGATCACACTGAAGTAGAATTTCTTCTGACTGGAAAAAAGCACTTTCTGCTAATAGCAGAGATGGGGAATTTAAGTGTTGTGTATGGTTTTACCACTGATGGTTGCCTCATCTTTGGGGTTTGCACGGAACCACTACATTCAGATCAAGACTTTCAGGAGAAAAGCACAGCTGTATGACTACCCTAAACAAAAAATCCCTTTCTTCCACCCCAAAAAAAGGAAATCTTCCTTTACTTTTGTTTTCAAAGTTAACCCCTTTCTTTGGAATTAAAGGCCTTGAGATTACTCGTAGCTTGTTCTGTAAGTTTTATATGATAATTGAAAAGATGAGTACTCATGGTTTATTTAAATAGATGCTTTGGAAGAGTCTAAGATTAATATTCAACTTGTCTTTTTTTCTGCTTTTTGAGGGGTGGAGTCTTGTTTCCATTTTGACTTAGGAAGTTGCTGCTCAGATCTGTGGGGTTAGCATTCAGAACACAGCACAGAAAAGGTTTCAGAGATGGTAAACATCAAAAGGCTGCAGATGAACCTGAAGTCTCATCTAGTAATACCCATGCAGTACAGTTGGGTGGCTTTTCCAATGGCAGGGCTGCCTTTGAATTCAATCAATTCAATTTCTCAAGAAATGAATTGTAGGAGGTTGCAACTACATAAGCCTAGTAAACCTTCAGCATTCATGCTTGCTTGGCTTAGAATCAAGTCAGCTAAACTGGTATCCAAGTCTGACTATAAAGATTTTCCTCTCATTTCACTATTTTCTGCCAGTCCACAGCCCCTGGATACTCTATTTAAACAGAGATTTTTGGGGCAGACCTCATATTTCAACTCCTTGATGGACTTTTTGTGATATCTGCCCTATGTGATACTTATTTATAGGTACTTGATATATATCCAGAAGGGATTTGAATCTGTTGCAGCCAATCTGAGCTGTTTATTTGCCAGGTCTTTGGACATTTATATATTTTATAATTGCATCATTAGGAGCAAATGATGGTCAAGTGGCAGTGAATGATCAAGCTATGATTCAAGTCAAAAACTATTTCTAAAAAAATATACTGTGGAAAGTGTATATGAGCAAAGTGTAAGATTTTATCAGGTGCAATTTAGCCAGCCCATCCCGAGAAGAGCGAAATATTCTTGAGTTACATCTGGTTTGGTAATCTTTTTATCTTCCACTGCCAGTTGAAGGCCTGTTAGTTTGTGGACTTCCAAAGGAGCAGACATTTGAAATTCAATACAGTTAAGCTTTTCCTGTAGGTTTGGAATTGGGGGAATTAAATTACCCCTTGACTTGGCATGCTTTACAGTGTCCACAAGGCCTTTTTCCACAGGAGCTGGTTACTAGAAATTTTGGAGAGCAGTTGCCTTGGTGATCATAAAGTTCAGGAGATTAAAAAACAAATAAAAATAATACCATCCATGAGAGGACTGAGGAAGTAAACCTAAGTGAGTTATAAAAGGCTTTCTTCATGGCTGCTCTAATTTTAAAGAAGTGTTATACCTTAAAAAAAAAAAAAAAACTGTCTTGCATTCATTCTGCACCAGGTGTTGTAGTACCAGACCAAAAGAGTTACAATTTCTTCCCCGAAGGATAGTAATTTCACAACAAAATTGTAATGGGTAGAAATAGTAGTGTTTAAAAAAGCTAAATAATCAACTTTTGCACTGCAGTTTGAAAAGAGGAAGAAAACAGCTGACAAAGTTTGCTCTGAACAACATAGATACCAGTCTTACAGGTTTTCTTGCTTTTCCTTTTTCTGAGATTCTTATGCATGTGTTTCTTGAGAGTGGGAAAAACTACAAGAGTGAAAAGGAAGCCAAGGGAAGAGCAGAGATATTGTTTCTATCCTAAAATTAAAGTGAAAGAACAGCAAAAGAAAGGGAAATGGTACGTTAAGTTAGAATGTAAATTCTAGAATATAAAGTAAAGCACCCAAATGAGAAAATTCACTCCCCGATTCTTAAGAGCTCTAGGTAAACATATGCAAACTACCATTTAAGACTCATTTTTCTTTTGTTGACAACAGTCTGTTTTTAATTGAAAATCACAGTTACTTGCAAAAAGCTTTAACGTAGTTACCTCTCCTCAAATTTATATCTGATCAAAATTATCAAAGTAATTTGAGAAGCAGTTTAGTATTTCAAGTCTAATTACTTCTACAAGCTTAAATGGTTTTGTCTAACTGAAAATAGTAAGAGTTTTTTTCTTTCAAACAATAGTCTCTGTGGGACCAAATTTCTAGATGAATAGGCTTTTACAATTTTATAATGATTTGTAAGAACCACCTGAAAATATTCAACACAAACTCCAGAGGTTTTTATGACATCTTGATACATGAAAACACGGTATCTGTCACCTTGTCTAAGGAGAATATTTCAGTGTACTGCACAGTTTGGATTTGCGTGCGAGTGTTTTGGTTTGGCTTTTAAAACTTTCTGGATTAAGTGGGGAGTATAAAAACCTGCAATCAGGCTGATCTTAGGCCTGATGTGTTCCAGACTTGGAGAACTAATTTACTGTTGTGTATAGGTCTGAAGATGTCACTGCTCATTTGCGGCTGTAGCTACATCTAAAGACTTGCATTAGAGTAGAGAACTCTGAGGTTGTGTATTAAGGGAGGAAAGTCCAAATGTAATCTTGACACAAAATTAAAATTGGTATCTTTGTGTGTTAAAGGATGGGCAAATGGAAGTATTGCAACAAAGGAGTTGATCCCAATGCATAATGAAATATGTAATAAATCACTTAAAAGAAAAGTAACTGTATAGATGGCTTCCTTTTTGATAAGGAGTTCACTTGCTTCCTCATTATTTTTACTTTATTGACATCCCGCTCTGTGGGCAATTGACAGCTTGTCAGAAACCTGCAGAATCTGACTGTTCCCCTTTAAATGTTTTGCTGCCCTTGTATTAATTTCGCAATTCAGATTGGTGATTGTTTCCACTCTCCTGATTTAGTTCACAGATAAATGGTTTGCTTTGTGTCTTCTTAGATTGACAAGCCAGGACTAAAATGCAAATAGCAATAAGAAAATTGGAAGGTAGCTTTAATGGCTGATACATGGAAACAAATGCACTTTTTTTTTCCTCGTATAAAAAAATCTGAAGATTGAGCCCAATGGATTCTTTTATTTCTGAGCTGGCAATAGCAAGTTCACTGCTTAATGCATAGAGGGAGATAGCCTTTTACGTGTAATGGTGTTTCATTAACTTCCCTATTTATTCAAATTATGCTTTTGCTTCTATAGAACTGTTATGTTTATATTTACATTTTATAGTCTTATGTTTACTTAAGAGAACAACTTGAAAATATTCCACAGATGTAGCAGCAGTGAAAATCTGCCACAATCCAGTAAGAAAATGCTTATTAGTAAATGTCATTTAATCAAAACCATCCGGACTGTTGGGCTGGGGACAGAAAAGGCACATTTTCATGGTAGCTGCCTTTGAATAAGAGAGGTTATGCTGCTTCTTGATCCGTGCAATTTGAAAGTTGCTGTTCGTGTTCTTAGCAGCCTTGCTAGGCAAATAGTTGATATAGCTGTAAGAATATTATGAATACAACTATAATTCTCATTCCAGTACCTGTAATGGCAATGGCAGGAGATTGGTCTGGTGAAATATTCACCTTCTGCTCTTACTGGTGCTGGTCATCAGAAGGCTTCAGGAGAAGTGAAGGGGAACTGTTCCAGTTGAACCTTTAATCTCTACAAAGCAGAGCTTGGAGTTGTGTTCGTGTGGACCCTCTCCTTTGTTCTTCATGGCATATTAATGCTACTTAAGATGACTTGTGGACAGAAGCATCATGGTGTGGGTTTGCTTTGGTTGTTGTTTTAATCATGTTTAAAAGTTCTTCAAGTCTTGCCAAGTCTTTTCTTATTTAATGGAAGTATGTAACCCAAAGACAGGGCTTTGGACTAAGGGCTGGTTGAACAGATGAGTTTATTGATGCTTACAACTCTCTCATCTTATCTAATATCATATTAACACCCATTTAAGTGTCCTGCTTATTTTCTTGCATTTGCTCTGATATCATCCATAGCACCTAGATGATGGTATCGTGGGGAAACGGGTCTGCAGTGGAAAAACACTTGTGATCACATGTGAACTTGGACAGAGCTACTGCATTGAAAAGATCGCTAAGGCTGGCTTATACTGCAGGAAAACTTGTTTTGAGAGCCCTAGTTCCTAGCTCCAGAGTTATACCTCAAGTTACTGAGAGGTCAAGCTGCTGCAATTCCCTAAGCTGTCTTCTCAATTTCCAAATTTTCAAATGATCAAAAAGGTGGGTTTTGTTTATTTTTTTTCAGTGATTAAAGCAATGTGTTCTCTAAAAGGGCTATCAGGGTTATAGCAAGTCAAGTAAAAATCTTGGTTACAGCAAGTCAAGTAAAAATCTTGTTGAATAATAATTCTAAATTTTCTCACTTCTCTTGCAAATCTTGCATGTCTTGATTCATAAGGAGGAAGAAAACTGAAAATATGAACTCTTTCTAATTAATGACTTCTGTAGAGAAATTCTGGGCTGTGAATTTTGGCCAAACTACTCATGCTGAATGTCACTTTTTTGTATAATTTGTTACTGGGTTCAAAAGCTCCCTCTTTTTGGCCAGCTTGATGAGTCTTCCTGAAGAAAAAAAAAAAAAAAAAAAAGTAAGTTGAAAAGTGCTTTGGAAACATTTTCAAATAAAATATTCTTGCAGCTTGGGGGTTCATAAATGTTTTTGGACAAACTAATATATATTAGAAAATATTTATACAGCTGCTATAATTCTGACTCTAGAAAGAATCAATTTGTCACACTCTATGATAAAGGCACTTGCAAATTACTGCCTTACTCCAGTACCTCCAGTTGTTTATTCTTTTTCCACTGGAACTGACTGAAATTCTGCTCACTGCTGTTATCTTCTGAAAATGAATTGTGTTCCCCATGCAGCACCCATGATCAATGCAAATATGCTTTGTTTTTTTTTTTTTTTCTTTTTTCAAAGCCATTACCTATAAATATCAGAGTTCATTGCTGGGTTAGTACATATTGCACTCTTGATTTAAAATTACAGGAATCGCTGATTTACGCCTTCATTTTGCACTATCATGCAGCATGAGAATAATGGGATACTCTATCTGTTTACTTCTGAATGCAGTTCTTGACTCTGTTACCTGAACAGAAGAGTTCTCATTTCCAAATTTTGCTTTTGTTTTTTTCTGTTTTCTTTTCAAGAAAAAAAAAAAAAAAAAAAAAACATACTATGTGAGACTTGCGGGCTAGTTTTGTTTTGAAGTAGAAAACCTCCTATTTATTTCCCTTACTGTTAACTGGCAATTGTTTCAGCAACTGCTGAGTTAACCAGCAGAGAGAGGAACTTATTTTTATCACTGTCCCAGAGTAGGAAAGTGCAGAATTAACTTCAGAGCAGGTGCTATGTATGCCCTAGCAACTAATGTCCCATGGGTGGGATATTACACAGTGGTAGAGGGTCTTGGAAGTCAATTTGAGAAGGGCTAATTGAGATTCAGCTGTAATATATCCAGCCAGCTTGAGACTTGCTGCTTGGCTCTTCAGAAGTGCAGCTGGAAGGTGCAGCAGGAGGAGGGAAAGGCACGTGTAGTGAACACACAGCCTTACTAATCAAGCTACTGGGCTTCTAACAAAGATAAAAGATCTATTTCAAAATAGAAGAGGCTGCTATTTTCCTTTTTTTCTCCCCTTCCTGAAGAGCTTGGTTTTAAAAGAAACTTGCAGTGTAATAGGAAGCTCCAGTGCTGTGATTTAAAGAGATGAACTGCAGCTCACTGAACTTTTCCAAGCACTAGACTTCAGAGACATTGCTCAGTGCATACTAATGGAAATAAGAAAAATATTTTCTTATCCCAGCAGAGGAACAGGGTTTTAAAGTGAAAAGTTGCTCATTTCCTGAATTAAGGCTTGTTTCTGTGAGCCTCCAGTTTCAATGAGATGTATTAAGTTAGTCTGCAGACTCGTCTTCATTGTGTTCTTGCTACTTGCATATTTGTGCCAGTTTTTTCCTGTTACTTTGTCTCCTGATCTGTGCGTTGGTGATGAATATCTGGGCTTATCCCAAGATTTGTGAATTGCTTTAAATTCTTTCCACACAGATGATAACATTACCCTGGTTTTCTATTTGAATTTCTTTCTTGGAGCAAGTTAGTATTCAGTACATATAAAGGTCCAGGTTATTTTCAACAGACTAGAAGCAGAAGTTTTTCTTCTTTGATTTCCCTTATTTATTGTTTTGAAGCTGTAAAGGGACTGGTTTTCCCTTTTATTTCAATTTAAAAAAAAAAAATTCTACCAAATCAATATCAAAGTTGACAGACCTGAGGTAAATGAGTTCCTCAAAACTCAATACAGGCAAAGTTTTGACTTCAGTGAACAGGTTTGTTTCACCACAGAATTATAATAAGGAGAAGACAAATGGATGTTTTGATTCACAAACTAACTTCATAGTAATAACTTTTTAAGACTGTTCACTTAAAGCAAGTGTCCTGGCCCTTATTACAACAGCTAAAGAGCACACATTAATATTCTGTGTATTCCAACATAGTTAACTCAGGTGGTTTAACACCTCCTCTATTTATGTGGGAAGACTGAAGTGTGTTCCACTAGATCATTTCTATGGACATGCTGAAGCTCGAAGTGGTCATTTTACTCACTTTTATTCACCTCTAAACATGTCTGGTGGTGTTGCCAGCCTGCCAGTGAATGGAGGTAAATCTCTTAATGTCCAAATAAGAAGTAAATGCTGTTTAATGTGAAACCCTTGATTCCTGTTCAAGAAATTCCTCTAGGAAGAACTGGAAAGTGTCATCACTGTAGGATAAAACACTGTGGAGAGCCTGTGGCCTTATTGCATGGTCAGTAGAACCAGATGTCTGGTTCTCCCTCGTGCATGAGGATCTGTGATAAATTGGGTACCACAGTCTCCTAAAACTCTCCTTGCCACCTTCTAGGTGGGAGAGATGAAGGGTCAAATTTAAGTGACTCGCACACACGGTCAGACCACTCATATCCTCATAAAACCGATACCGAAAAGGCAGCTTTTCACAAGGTGTTTGATCTAGAAGACCCTGAATGAGCAAATGCAAGCCAGTTCTTACTTAGGCAGCTGGTGTTTTTTCCCCCTCTCTAGCTGTTAAACTTTTCCAGCTTTAAGATGCAAGCAATATTCTCTGTAAGTTTTGTGCTACCTCTCCTCCAAATTGATGAAATTTTCCATCTGCCCTTGCCTAAGCACTCCAGCTCCTTATTTATGCTAACAATATTTTTTGAGCTGTACTGAAGCACCACTTAGCACTTATTGCCTTGGGGAACAGGAAAAAAATCTTTCAAATGACTCTAGCCTCTGTGTGTTATCAAGCCTTATTGTATCTATATTCCTACAGCCTGATACCAAGGAGCATCAGATTGTACCGTACAGATGTTCAGAGCCTCACACTGCAGTAATGATGAGATTTTCACTCGGCTGTATGGTACTGCTGGGCTAGTTTAAGTCTGTTTTTTTAATGCACGTTTTGCATCTGTGTATTGTCTTGTTCTGCATCGTGGGGGGGAAAAAAAATGAGGAGCTAAACCTTGCTCAAAATCTGTCAAGTAGCCAGCTCAAATTCCTGTACGACTTCCATGGTTTGGATCTCTCATTCAAGGGTATAAATCATATTTTGGTTTAACCATTGCATGCAGGGAATGCATGTAGATGAATCTATGGGTATTTTAGATGGTTTAAGGCCAGATGGGTTTCCCTGGATGACTCCAAGCTGTGTGCACTTGCACAGCCGGAGTAAAGGAAGGATCCCTGTAACACTGCGCTGATACCAGCTTATCTTTTCTGAGTATTTTTCTTACCAGTTTGTATGATTATAAAATACTGCAAGGCAGCTCTGCAAAGGTACATCTAAATGACTCAACACTGTAAAAGGTTCAACTGCCCCCCCCCCCGGGATTTAGCATGGTTTTCAGTTTAAGAATATTCTATACTGAAAAAAAGTTTAAGTGTTTCCTATATATTCAGATCCCCGAAGTTATCTAGGACTTTTGCACTAATAGGAGAACAGTGTTAATCAAAAGATTGAAGTTTAAAACAAGGAAAGTCTCTGCAGTAAGTGCTATTGCTGTAAATGCTTTATACAGTGTTGACATTTTTCTTTTGCTAACCTTCTCCTCTGCACATTAAAATAACAAATTTCCAAAGTGAAACTTTTTGCATGGTACTGGTGGCTTCATCATGCACCGAATGAGTGTCCACAGCAGTGTCTGGAGGAGCAGTGCAAATTTACAGGGATTGTTTTCCTCAGAATGTTTTTCTAACAAGTTTTGTAGCATCTGCCTGGTAACAGGAGAAGAGCTGCTGAAGAAGTTACAGGCAGTGCTGAATCACTGACAAGTTCCCATTAATGAGATGCTCCTAACTTAAATTACAGTCACTTCAGACTCCTTCAGCGTCATGAAAAGATACTGTCCACTGGTCTGAGCATAATCCTAGAAGCCAGGATTTTCTGCTGTGCCCCAAAACTGTGGTCTAAATGCCAGCAGCATTTTGGGTAATTCACTATTACTGTTATGGTGGTGCCTATTAAACAGGGTCAAGTAGTTGACTGAGCTTTGCAATAGAGTTTAGACAGCCCTAAAATCAAGCAAGAGAGACCAGCAGTGATCTTGTGCTTTGGGAGAAGGGATGGTAGTTTATTTTGTTTTTAAGTGTAGGAAAAAGAAATGATCTCATATGCTATAAGAATAATTTTTTTAATATCAGAATTAGTCTCGCTAGTGTGTTAAGATGACACCTATCTTGCTGACTCTTTCCTCCTCTATCCTATAAATAAAAATGCACTGGAACAGCCAGGATTATATTATGCTCTTACCCTTCTGAGGATTTGTCTTTCTGGGAGTTAGGATTATGTCAAGTCCTTGCCAGAAGTAATAATTAGGTGAACAAAAACTCCATTATTTACCCCCGAAGAAGTGTTTTTGCCTGGGTAGTGTTCCCAGTAGATGTCTGTTATGCATTGTAGGTAGGGAGAGAGGAGATAGGAAGATGGGAAAAATGGGAATTTCTGGAAAAGTGGGATTTGTTCCCCCCAGCCTATGACCTACGGTCTGGGGTTGTGATGTTCTGTTCTGATAGTAATAACCTCCTTGATGGGATTATTGATCAACGGGCCTTAATGTCCTGTCTAATGAGCTCATGAGCACTAATTGTTTCAGTATAGATTTTTGTTTGGTATTAAGGTAGCCACTGAAACAAGCTTGGTAGTTTATATAATTGATCTACTTAGAGGGAACTAAATGCTGAATCAGCTAAGTGCAGCATATAAAAAATCATAACTTACCTCTGCCAAGAAAATTACTTTTTGCTATCGAATAATCATTAATGAAAGAACTGAGAGTTATAAGAGTTGTAGTGAAATATCTCATTTTAAAGATGCTTGAAACAGTGTTCTGACTGCTTTCGCTTCATACCTCATACTTGGTTCTAAAAATAGAGAAGTGATCATTGATGAATCCTATAATAAAAATGTGGCTGCCACTACCTCGCACATGTGGACAAATAAATGATGCAACTTGACCTCAAATGTCTGACAAAGCTCTGACATAATTGTGCTCTGAAGATATACTAGAATATGTTTGAGGTAACTTCTGATGTGTAAAATCTAAACATCCTGCTCGTGGAAGGTTTTGTTATGCAGAACAGTTTCTACTTTGTGGATTCCTCCCTCCCCCCCAGTAAGGTAATCTTTGAGCATTTTTCAGATTAGATAATATAATTGCATATGTAGAGTTTTGCATGAACTTAGCAATTGATTCAAAGTTAAACAAAAGCTGATGTGTGTGGGGAGAGGAAATTAAAATTTTATTAGGTTCAGCGGCATCAAACCTGATGCATTTTCTACTTTATCTTTCAGCTGGATTTAAAAAATGCTGCCTGTTCTTCACTAATTTTATTATTTTATAACTTGCTTGAAAAACATGATACTCAGCTGTTTTTGTAAATGTTGTCTTGTTGCAATTTAGATTGACATGCACAAGGTTAGACCTACCACCCATAATTCATATAATGAAATGCCTCATAAAATTGAAGAAACAATACTCTAAACTTGCAGAGAAAGCAGGACCTTTCTCAGTTGTTAAAAAAGCAGTGACATAGTCTTTCTCTGCACAAGAACAATAACAAACCTTCCAGATGATGATCTAACAAGATTTTAAGGACCATTCTATTTGCTCATCTATCTGCTATGTTTTTCTTATTTCCATATTTTAGTGCTAATGACAGTAATAGGGACAAAAGGTGCAAATATGTAGGAAAGCAAAGGTTCCCAAACCTGCCTTGTGTTGTCCCCAGAATAATGTTGGCACTTGTTTTATTATTATCTTTAAATTTAAATGTTGTAGTGGAACAATTCAGAATCACCTAGTTATTTTTATGGATACGATTTAAAAAAAGAAAAATCAAAAGGTTTTTTTGGTCAAAACTGTTCTGCAATTGCAGTAAGTTAAAGTTAAGCCTGCATTAAAATGGCTAAATGTCATCTCCACTTAGTCTGGATTCACTGGGATTCCTCTGAACTGCTGCCAGTTTAACTGAGATCAGCCGGGACACTCTGGTTGTTCCCTGAGGATACTGCAGCTAGCTGTAAGCCATGGATTGCTATGTGCTGAAATAAATGACCTTTCCCTACAGTTGCTATAGCATGTTGCAAAAAACACCAATCTATCAAATGCTGGCTGATGTGAATGATTTCATGTAAGTGTTCTGGTTATCTGTAGGCTTGCTTGTGGTTTGGGATTACGTTTTTAATGTTAATCATAGGTAGGTTACAACTCTTTTCTGTTTGTGCAGATATTGATCTGACCGAACATGCAAGTCCCATACTGATCAACAGGACTTTAATCTGGTGTTACCCTTTCTGCTGACCTGCAGCCAGAATTTTTTGGAGTTCAGTAGCATTGGGACAAAAGTATGTACTGTAAACCTATTAAATAAAAACTTTGTGTTGGGAAACTTCTCTTCCACTTCTCCAACACTGAAAATTATTCACATTTCAAAGTAAAATGGGTTACCCTTGTACAAGTGAAATGGGATTATTTTGCTTTGCTTTTAGGTGGAGCAGACTGTCATATAGCATGGGAGTCTTGGACAAAAGCTGAAACTCAAGTGGCAACAGTATAAATGACACATTAAAGTGGAATGTCATAAAACCCAGGATAGGTTTAAAAGATGAAAGGCTAATTGACAAATGGCATTACTGTAATAGTTGTAGGATAGCTGAATAAGGAAAGCTATTGAAAAAATCCAGGGTTTCAGCAGAAATGCTCCCTAATTTAAGATACTGATTAAAGAATAGGCACTTGTTACAGCTCTGAAGATTTAGGATTTAAAAAAAAAAAAAAACATGCTGCTAGTGTCTTCTAGAGAGTGGTTTCCAAATGGAACATTTTAGGTAACTATGAAAGTCTGGTCGTAAATACTGAAGTTGCAGTAATTTCCATAATATGTGACACCATGTATATCTCAAGTCTTACATGTTGCCCTTTCACCTTTCCTTCCCCAAAGCTTATACAGTGTGTAAGTCGCATGTAGCTATGTTTTGCCCATGCATCCCCGTGGGGAGGAGGGAACATGGATGTAATTGGAGTCTTTGATCCTTAGAATCACTTATTATAGTGGTAGATCAATATATTGCAACAGCTATGAGGTTGCTATTAACCTTTGATTACATCAGCTGAAATTACTTTGATTTTTGACTCAATTGCCTGAGCCTGGTGTTCATGCATTACTGGTACCAGCTGATGTGCTCTGTGGCCAGCAAAGCTACCAAGAGGCAAAGCAGCAATAAATATCTCTGTTAATCACAGCCAGGATGCAGGACTCTTGTCTTGAAAATACTTTTCATTCTCTCAAAAGCAACTGCTCTGCTCTTACCAAAAGAAGGTGTATTTTTTTCTGCAAGTAAAATCCGAATAATTTGTAGCCCCACACCCTGGACCCTCCCTTGATAGCTGGCTCCCTTGACTCAGGAGAATGATGCAAAATGGAACAGCATCAGTAGGAGAAACTGAAGATCACTGTCATCTGTCTTAGGTTAAACCCTTAACCTGTGATACCAGAATCTAGGCTCAATCCAGTACAGCAAAGTGTTGAATTTGTCATCTTAGCTGTGATGTTTTGGGGTGTTTTGACCAGATATTCTGTTACAGTGTTGAAGTTCTGAAGCAAATGGCATGTGTTCTTGCAGAAAGAGTTGTTGACCTTCATGAATTTAAGTTATAAAGGTGGGGGAGAAAAAATTGGAAAGCTGTGACAGCTTTAGTGTTAAGCCTTGATGTGTTCAAGGTGGAGAGAGAGACAGAGAGAGAAGGGAAAGGCAACCCAGGAGAAATATGAGCAGCTTTTAACAGTGTTGTGTTTGTTAGCACAAGCAGAGAAAGTTTCTGCAGCTGCCAGATCAGCACCTTCTCACAGCCTGAGTTCACATGAGTTTAAGAAGTGGCTGTTTCATTTATTATGATACACACACAACAGCACATAAAAGCATGGAGTGGGGGAAACAAAGAATAAATCTGTGCTATACATTTAATGACTGCTGTACATGAAGTGGCTTTGAGGGGTTGAAATCAACCTGGATTCACTGTTGTTTTTCAATAAATAGTCCCAGCTAAGTGAGAATATAGGTTTTAGTTGGAAACTTAACTTAAAAAAGAAAATGCTCCCTGTAAGTAAAATAACAAAGCAGAACTAACTTGGTTCCTCTCCAGATGTTTGTCAGTACCAAGTTCTACATATGTGTTCGAAAAACTCCTTGCTGGATAATCAGAGGAAAATGTAAGTCTTGGATTTATCTCACCTAGCCATCACTCAATAGAGATCAACTCACCAAGATTTTCTCTTGAATTTTGTTTAAAAAAAATTGAATGATGTTAGTGTTATATGGCAAACAGGTAAGCTCTGTTAATATATGTACCAACTGTGGGAGTTGATGCATGCTGCACGTGTAACTGGGCCAGTGGGTGAAAAGAGCATGGCAAAGCATTGGCATCTTAAAACTGAGGAGCATAAAATCATTTTTGAGCCTTTGATAAGAATTCCTTTCTCTACTTCTGTTGCTGCTAGAACCTTAAAACTTTACATGGACATCAACCTTAAACTCAATGCCTGTTATCTAGATTTAAAGATAGATCTAACCACCTGAGTAAAAAATAGGAATGGCTTCCTGGCTTTCTGCAGACTTGAGTGCAAAGTAAATGTTTTTTGATAGACTTAATCTTTATCAATGAATCTTTCTTTTTTTGGATTCAGTTCTGATACATCTTTAAAAACCTTATAAACACCAAATATGTATCTCAAGTTTATGGAAACTACCATTTAGATATATTACAATTGAGTAATAATACTGATGTTAAAAGCTTATGGGGACTTTTTTTTTTTTTTTTTTTTGGTGGTATATCAATTTTCAACTAGATAAACATTGGTTGTTCTTTTACACTTGCTTCTTTGCTAATAATGTCTGGCTGTATGTTTAAAATCCTTAATATAATTTATTGCCTCTAGTTTTTGATTACTTGCCAGGAATTTGGTCTCTGAAATTCAGTTCCAGCAGTGCCTGAATGGTTTGATGTTGTCTAATTACTTTATGCCCTGATGCATCTCTGAGAAATAAGTATTAAAGGTCTTCAGATTAGGAGAGAGGAACTAGTTTATAGTAAACAATCACAGAACTTGTTGAGGTTGCTTAGATGAAAGCAATCAGATGCTCCATCTCTTGACACTGCCTTCTGGTTGATATGTGGTTCTCTTTGTTAGCTATCATTGTTCTGCTTTTATTAAAACCTTAGCTTAGAAGTTTCCAGGGTGTTGCAATCCTTAATAATCCAGATAGTTCTGCCTGTTCTCATCCTAGGGGGGTTATTCGTGGTGGGATTTCAATTCTCAATAGTATTTTAGTGCTCCTAAATGAGGCACATCAATTGTTGATGGAGTCTTCATCACAGCAGGGCACTGGTGTCTCAGGAAGACTCCAAGGACATCTCTGTTGCCAACCCTCCTTCTCAAGTTAAATAGTCTCAAGTTGAGATGTTCTGTAGATCAGGAGGAGTAGTTCAACTTAATGTCTTTTTGCCTCTACTGTGGTTTTCTCCTTGAAAAGTTCTGCATCCTGGGGCTCCTAGATCCATATTATCAACAAATATCATCTGACCTGGGGTCTCCATGGGGAAGAACTTCTCAAATAGAACTGCATCTGGCACAAGAGCACTGCTGTAGGGCTTGGATTCATCTTTATACCCCCCAAGGGGACTGGATGAGCTACAGCACGAAGAGGGAACTTGGAGGACAGTGACACTGCTTGCTCTGAGCAGCACAACTTGCAGTCACCTCATCATCTTCCTGGTCCATTCCTGCTTCCAGTCCATGGCAGATCTTTCTACAAGATCTTTCTACGTTCCTGCATCAGTATGCTGAGAAGCAGCTCGCCTTCTGGTCCACCTTTTGTGCTGGATTCTGCTGTGGCTGCTGCACTTAGACCCTACACTTCAGTTTACTGTAGTGACTTCTCCCAGGCTCTCCCATTGCTGAGGCCCCGCAGTTCTCTGCATGCAAGTGGGTGCTGTTTTCTGTCTCCTCATTACCTCCAAATACGTTTCCTCCTAGGACTTAATTCTGCTGTTTTAGAACCTTAATGCTATCCTTAGCTAGCATAAGGGCCTTAATGCTAGCAAGATTTTGGAATACTTGTCTGTAAAAAATGTTTTCTTTATGAAGCTGCTGTTTTGCAGTGTTGGCATCGCTGCCCTAAGTGACTGCTGCTTTCCCAAAGTCTAGCCATTCTGCAGATGGCAGCAGCTCACAGCCTGTCAGGCATTCACAGGCTTCAGGCTAATCCTTGTGACAGACACTGCCCTCAACCACGGCTGCTTTTGAAAAACCTACAGGCTACTGCTTTCCAGCGCTCTGAAACATTTTTATAGAAACCTAATGGATTCTTGCAGCCTGCACGCGATCGCTGGGACATATGCTTAGCTTCCTCCTGCCCCATTCATAGGTGACAGCATAATGTTATGTTCCTGTGATCTTTCCTGAAAAGATAAGGATGTAGCATTACCTATCGATAACAGCGCTCACTGCTGCCTGTGTTGGTGTCCTCTGTGGGAATGTGGGAGGCTGGGTGAGAAACGGGGATTTGGTTACCAGGAAACCAAATGGGAAGGAAAGCTGGCCTTTTAGGAGCTTGAGCTTGATGCGGTATCTGACATACTCAGTCTCAGATTTGTTCTGGTGTGTTTCTAGTCTGAATGAAATGCACAGATTCTCTCTACCTCTTCCCAAATGCTTCTCAGTTTACTAAGCTACTTATTTTTCTTAGTCTCCTTAAAGACCTAATGCTTTCTAACACGGATTTTTTTCTACTAAACACCACTGAAGAAATACAGTGGAAGTAAGGAAAAAGTCTGTATCCTTTGCAACTGGTAGAGGAATACCAAATTCTGCTTGCCTGGTACCAGTGTGAGCCTAGGTTCTTTCTGTAGCTGCCTATTTTAGCATCCGTTTGGCTAGGACCTTCTCTAGACATGAGAAATTTTGCTTTTTCTTAAATGCTAATCCTTTATTGGAAGGGCTTCAGCTGAGCCACGTGCCTAGTGTGGTTAGTATCCCTGGAAAATGTGGTTTCACTCAGGTCCTTAAGTCACTGTAATGAAGGAGCTGGAATTATAGTATATGCTCGTAAAGGGTGAGGTGTTTCCCTATACGTACAGGTGCATATATATATTTGTGTGTGTGTTCATATCTAGGTGTTTTCCCTTCTGAGAGTTATGTTGCCTTTTCAGCCCATTAAAGGATTTGCGAGAGAGCAAGAGTATTTATTCTGCCGGAGGTGTCAGACAGACTGGCACTCACTTCTTGCCTGAATAGCACTTTGATTTTTTTTGGTGTGGGGGGGGAAAGGCATCAGCTGCTGTGTGAAATCAATCTCAGTCTGTTGTAGGACAGTTTCTCCTGTAAAGACTGAGGGAGCAGCTCCCCTGGAATCGCTGCATGCTTCATTTTGTGTTTGCTGACTGGTTTCTGTGTCCTTTGCACTCTACTTTCAACACTGCATCAGATACTTAACAGACTAAAAAATATTAGCCATAATTGGGAGCTGCAGCTACCAGTGTACTAATGATTTAGTTATTGCTAAGTTAGTCGCTCCCGTATCAAGCCTGATACAGGCTTCTCATTATCTGCAGAGACTGTTTGGCAACTGCAAACTCGTGCTCATTTTACATGAACAATGCTTGAGAGCTGGCAGTTACCTTTCTAGCTTGAAAAAATCTTCCACGTGGTGTCTATTTCCATTTATTACCCTTATTAAGCTCTATTGAACATTACAATATTTTCTTGATGATAACATAAGGAATCCCAAGTAACAAACCTAATCTATGTTCAGTGGTTCTGAGTCTGGTTCTTAGTGTGAGTAAGTTGGGAGTCCTCCAAGTTTGCCTGAGCCTCAGAAGTCTGACTTATACCCCCAAAATATAGACCCATTAATACAGCACCTTCAAATAATTAGGCATCTCTTCTGTCAGTCATGCTAGGGAGTGTTTTACAAGGATGGGACCCTCTGTCTTGTTTTGTAATTTAGGCCTCACGGATTACATGAGACCTTAGCAGGGAGAAGCTTACATGAAGAGGGAAGCAGAGAGATTAATGTCTGATTTTAGTCATCTATGTTAGAAGCTTAGAAAAATCTCTAGAGAGAGAGAGCAGGACTCTGAAGCTAAGCTCGTGCTCAAATGCCTGATGTAGGAACCTACCTTTCTTCTAAGCCTACCAAACAAGGTGGGAACAAGGTGCAAACCCTTTGTTCCTCTCCTGCTTTTGCCCACGAAGCTTTGAATTTGTCCTTTAAATACGGTATCCTTCCTGCAACCTTTGTCTCACTTTTTTTCCAAGAGGTGCCAAATTTCCTAGCCTTTCAGTCTTTATATTAATTTACTAATATGGAGAATAACTACTGACTTGTATTTTTCAAAATGTGCTCCAAATTAAAAGGCTAGACTGCATCTTTTCTTACTAATTATTGCAGGAGAGCTAATCTACAATGTGTGTGACCTTTTCTGAATTTGAGTCCATCTGGCATTTTCAAATGGAATTGAGTATTGATTCCCACACTGTTAATTTATTGTTTAATTAAAATATCATAGTGCAGTGATGTGGTTTGATTGCACATCCTTTTCTATGTCAACCAATTAAAGTGGAGAGCCATCACAAAACTATCATTTTTTTATTATTTTTTTTGTAATGGAGCTTCCCAGAAATGTAGGTCTCCTCATATACTATCCTAATGGTTTGGAATGACTTTTAGCGTAAATGACCTGCAGGAACTGCCCTAGAAAGTAAATTCTCAGCTTATATCATTTTGGTGTGAGAGGGTGCCACACTTCCTGGACTGATTGAGTGTTTCTGGAACTTGACTGTGCATCTTAGGTCACCAATATCTAGATAAAATGTAGAGAAATGGTTATTAAAGACCAGTCATCTTGGTCAATAGTAATTTTGCAGCACTGCCCTTGCTTATTAAGGGAAGAAGCAACTATATTTCTCTTGAATGTGGTGATACCATCAACCTTGGTACTGTCAAATTCCCATCTTGTGGAAAGTTGGGTGAGAAGTTTCAGGTAAGTCTCATTGTTACCAAACTGTCAATACTTTCTAAAATGAATAGATTGCAACACTTAAAGCATCTCTCTGCCTGCTGACCTGGACTGATGATCTTACCCATCGCCTAGGCAAGACTGATTTTTGTGCTGTGCCTTCTGCAGAGTTTGGTCCCTGGCTGTGTTAAGGAATTCACCTTAAGGAGACACCTAAAAGAAGTGTCTTTTACTGTTCCTGCCTAGTATTTTCATGGCTTCTTTTCTGAATTCAGATCTCACTGAAGTGTAATGTCTTTGTTCCCCCCTCCCTTAATGCTTCATCTACCATCCCCTTCATTGCCCTTCTCTGATCCTCAGATACATGAAGCAAATGAAATGCTCTAATGTTGTCTCATCTGGCGGGTGCCACATGTGGGCCATGAGGCCACTGTCCCCCAAGGGCCCAGGAGAAGCTCCTTGTGCTCTGCTTATGTCTGGGAGTTCTCTGCTGGCTACTTCCCTCTGCTCATTTGTATTTGTAGAGATGAGCTCTTAATCACATCAAATGCAATTTTGCTATCTGATCTTTCATCTTCTGAACTTTTGAGTTTCTTTTACTGCCTTTTTCAAAGAGAAATAACTGTGGAAGAGAGGGTAGCACTCACTAATCTGACCGAATGTGATTTAAGTGAGATAGTTACCTGCTACAAAAGGAGGGAAGAAAAAAGGAATCTGTCTAGAGAAGAACAGGTAAAATTCCTTTTTTTCTTTTCTCCTTGTTTCCCCTTCTGATGCCGTTCTTAAGAATATCTTGCTGTCAGCAGTCCAGCACAATGCCACACAGCTATGCACCTGCATGTGACTTGGATGATGCAAATATGTCAGTGTGCCTTTAGAAAGTATTCAGATCATAACATCTTTTTGTAACCATCTGACTATGATTAATTATAACAATGCAACTT
Organism: Crypturellus undulatus; assembly: GCA_013389825.1. NCBI lineage: Eukaryota > Metazoa > Chordata > Aves > Tinamiformes > Tinamidae > Crypturellus > Crypturellus undulatus. The sequence goes on from VWPW01009232.1 coordinate 660,794, forward strand.
ATTAATTAAACTTGGGAAGCAGCATAATTGGAACTAGCATTCTCAATTCACTTGAATGAATTTTAGCATTTATTCTGTAGCTATTTTAATGAAATGCTGAAATCATCTGCGTATCAATCTATTCATTACCAAATGAGATGAGTGCAACGATCCTAAGTATTCATGGAAATATCTTCATTAGAAAAATCATGTAATTAACCTGGAGTGTTCTTTAAATGAAGCACCTAAAATGTTACATACTTTTTCATAATTGCAATTTGATAATATTAGTTTCTTATTCTTCCTGATTATATTTAAAGTAAAAATAGCAGTCAATGTGACTTAAGATTTTTAACAATAGAATGAATTCTAGGAAAATGCTAGTGTAGAGAATATTAGCCTATCCTGTTATCCTTTTTTTTTTTTTTTTTTTTTTCTTTTTGCTGTTAATGGTCTTTACCAAAGACTGCATTGCAACAAGAGCTCTTCTGGTGATGGGTCTTTGTGTTGAAAATCTCTCTGCTCACACTTATGCTACTTGAAGGTATTTGTCAGGCCCAAAGGCACTTTGTTACTTCTTCCCTCATCCCCAGATAGTTCCCTTTTAGGGGACTGAAGGAAGCAAATGGTTCTGTAGGAATTTGCTCGCTGTGCCTTGGCTCAAGAACAGGCTGATAAATTCAGTGTAGAACTTTGGCTGGTTTTGGGGCGAAGGAGATCACTGCAAACCAAAGATGCTCTAAGGGAGAAAAATAATAATGCTCAGGAAAATTTGCCTCAAGTATTTTCAGATGCTCCATGTGCTAAAGTTTGAAGGACATCTGGTCTAATGGAAGAGAAAAGGAGTGTATAATAACTCCTCTATTTTCACTTTGGCATGTGAGCATAAAAAGGAAAGCTATATCTCAAGATAGAGAAACATAAGCATGCTGTCCAAAATCTCATAAATTTTAAGTAATTCAACAGTTATGCACCAGGACTAGTTACTGTGAATTTTATCCATTTTGGGTGAGTTTGGCCTTTTGAGAGCAAAAAAAAAAAAAAAAAAATCATATCAAGGATGAAAAAAAGATGATATAGTACTGCCTCAAGTTTCATTCTAAAATCTTGGATTACCTTGCAGCTGGTAACTTCCCCCTCTTTTTTTTAAGCAAAAAGACCCTAGCTTTAAAATGGACTCTTCAATGAGATGTTTAAGTTCATGCTATGCTTGTTTAGAAGAAACTCTTGGAATTTTACTATAAGAATGTAGTTTGAGGGTGCCACACATGAGGGGTTGAGAGGGAGAATTTCTGTATCTTTGAGGGAATTGTGCAGCAGAACTTCAAATAGGTGCACAGTTGTAATGAGGGCCTGAATGGTTTTGCTGTATAGCTGGGAGGTGATTGTGATCTCTGTTTAAACAAAAGATTTTCATATCTTGATCCATCTATTTATCCTCATTTCAATGAAAGTTTCTTAGCTCATTAAATCAGAAGCTGCTTTCTAGGAGATTATTGGCACACCACAGCTTAACCTTATAGCTTTTAGCAATGAGAATCCATCTTGTCAAGGAAGTGACCTGAAAGGCCCTACTTAAAATACATTTTATCATCAATTATTAGCATTTTCATCAACAAATGAAATAGTTCTTAAATTTTCATATGATCTCTTTTACTTTGACATTTTACTTTACTAAAAACTCAAAATTTATAAATGCATTTTCTTTCCTGTATTCATGTAATAATTTTTGATCCTGTTAGCTAATTTCAGCATAATTTTACATAGATATAGTGGTATTAGGGGTGTTGTGTCAATAGCAAGTCTGAAATTAGGCAACTGAGCACGGTGTAGAAAGCCAAGTCAATGGCCTTACAGTGGAAAAGTCTGCAATGGAAGCTCAGCCACATTATTGGACATCAGAGAATCCTTATGAGGCAGCACAGGTAACCTAGACAGTTGCTTGATGTTGATAGCAAGCTAAATGCAATAACTAAATCTGCTATTATTTCTATAGACTGTTCTCTATACTAACTTGCCAAAAAAGGTAGCTGCTAATATACTGAAATGTGTGATTCTTTGTAATGCTTATGTTTCCTCATGCTGGAGGAACATTTTCCCCTCTCTTTGAATAGGAAGAAATTCCTATGTGATTATTTCCTATGCAGTCAGGGGACCTTCTGATGGTGGAAGAAGAGATGTTGACAATGAGAACTTGTGAAGTTCCCACTTGATGTGTCAGGCCTCTGTGGAGTTTGTACTCTGAGTAGGTCAGAGCAAACTGATTTGTCCAATTTCTGCCCTGTGGGAAGTTCAAGTATTTCCATGTTTGCTTATACTCTGAATTAGGGAAAGAATTTGTTGATTTTAAGGAGGATTTGTTTTGATCCCTTTATTTTCTCATCAGACTGAAGTATTTGGATGTTTTGAGTCACAACACTTTATTTGATCTACTGAACATAAATGATATATTGGAATCATTTTAACTTAAAGTTTGTATTTGAAATTAGATAGCTCTGATGAATTGATGCTTCGGGCTCACACTGCTTGTGTTTCCATACATTGATTCTGTAGCCTGACTGAGCTGCATCTGAGCTACTTTGAGACTCAGACTTGATGCTTCATGGGAATTGCCTGTCTATAGTCTGTTAATGTGTATTATTGTCCAGTAAACGAGCCCTAGCTTGCACAGAGAGTAGAATAACAAAGTTATCGTAGTTCTGTTCAGATGCTATGGCTTCCCAGGAAAATGAAGCTGATCTGGAAACAATCTTTAAGTTTGCATTTTCTGCTAGATGATTAACTGTTTGTAAAACCAAAATGTATTTAAGGGAAGCCACTGATGAAAAGATTTTGTGGAAATTGCAATTTGCCAAAAACAGTCAAAGATTTCTTGGGGAAATTCCTTTTGGGGAGATCTGCAATTCTTGCTGATACTTACATCTCAAAACACAGAGTTCTTAAGCTGTATGGGGCTTAAATGTTAAGCTGACAAATCTGGAAGCTGTTCGGAAGCTTTAATTTAACCTGAGAAGGTGATAGTGAAAGGCTGCAATTCCCCTTTTCTGGGAAGATCAGTTGTTTCCCAGAATCACAGGCCTAGGGAGAGCTTTGGGGGTCTCTACCCTCGCCACATCTGCAGGCTGAAGCTCTGCCCTGTGCCCAGACACAGTGGGGGAACATGTTGCTTGTCCCCTCTTGAGCAAGGACGTGGTTCTTTGTCAGCTTTCTCATTCTGAAGGAATTTCTCTGCTGGCTGCAGAGAAACGACTTTCTGAGCGGTGGTTTTATCTCCACCTCACTGCCTCTTGTTTTCATTGGCGCCAGGATTTCTCCTGCATTCGTTCTGCAGGATTTTTCTATCCCTTCCTACTATGTTCTGCTGTCTTGGACAGCTTCCTCGCTGCAAATACCAAGCCTGCGAAAAAGCTGCAAGCTACTGATTTGACATTGTGAAATTTGTTGTGTTTAATGGGTTTTCTGCAAGAGGGATTGTTGAAAGATTTTTGTCTCTTGTTTTTCCTACAATGTTTTTGAACTAAAATGCTGCTGGAGCAAGGTTTTTGAGCAGCAAGGAGCTTTTTATTTTCAGGGTTGTAGATAGAGCATTCTGAGTAGCCTTAGTCATGAACATAAAGGTTTTAAAATTTCTTTTGTATGGCATTTTGTTGTCAACTGCCGTAGTCAAACCATTTTAAGATCTGAATTCTATCACATCATTGGGTTGCCATGAGTGAATTAGAAAAGCAAATCTTTATGGAAGATATAAAGAGATCTTAAAAATGAGAAAATGGTATATTTTATTAAATGATGCATTAATGAGGCTTCACATTTTTGGCAGAGCACCTCATGGATATATCCAGAGCTCAAGGATGTAGCTTTCCATATTGTGGAAATGTGGTTGTTGTCCATTCCACATGACTTTCTTTTTCTCTAGTTACAGCCTGATTATTCTGATGTAAATGCATCACTGTAGGTAGATTCTTTCTTTTTTTTTTTTTATTATGGGACAGCCATCTGTGTTTTTTCAAAGCCTCATCAAGACTTTAAAGTCAAGCAGCATCAACTGCTTACAATAGCCAATTCTGATAACTAGAATCAGAGTATTCACAAATAATCTTCAGCAATAAGTGAAATTCAACTGTATGGAGCACAATAAGGCTTATGTGCTGCCTGTTTAAATGTGTTTTCCTTGAACACCTCTTCTCTCCACTTGTCAAATTTAGGTTTTTGAGAAAAGATTCTAAAAGGATGCCCTAAGCGCCAATTGGGTGGTCTTAATTATTTAGTGCCTTCCTGTACGCAGCCTTGCCTACTTATGTAATTGCACGAAAAATTACAATATCAAAAATCTGTCTAAACAATTTGTAGGCACAGTCTGATAATTAGAGGTTTAACATGCTTCTCTGAAAGCCATGGTTTATTTTACAGGCACAATTACACCTGAAAGAGGTGTTTCTGGAAAACTGAGATCATTTATGCAACTATATGCAGCAGTTGTAGATCGTTTAGATAGTCACAGGAAAGCTCTCAGCTGGAACGCCAGGGTGACTTCATCTGAATGTGACATCTGCCCGATAGGCTAAAGTGCACAGTTGGTTTCTTCCACTATTTGAAGGACCTCCCTCAGTACCAGCAGGATATCAGGTTTGCTTACCCACTACCCTGTGCTTGGGCTCTGACATTCAATACTACATGAGATGCTCATTGTCTGTAGATGTATGAATCACTCTGCAGCAAAGTTGTTAATGCCTGGTAGGAAAAGAATACTCTGGATTCCTGTTGCAAAGACATTGTGCCTGTCTCTGGAAGAGACATCTTTAGGTCTACCTGTACGGAGACTCCAATGTTATGTGTAGGCAGTAAGGCTGGAATGTGGAGGTCTTATTTTCTTCTATATTAAGAAAAGACAGGTTTTGCATATTTGAAAGATCACAATGGCAGATATCTCCAGCAGATGGAAGCTGAGCAGCAATGCAGCTTAAAGTGACTAGAATTAGTCTATTATTGGGAAAGGGTGATGGGAGAAAACGATTGTAGCAGAACTTGTGGAGGTTAAGCTTTAAATAGAATTACCTTGCTACTGATCTATGGGCTCATGGTGGGGTGAGGTGGGGGGAAATTGGGGGTAGTTTACAAAATAATCTAGCAAATGTCTTTTTTTATTTTATTTTGTTTCTCCCTCCATTTGACTTGATGTTTTTAACACAGTGACAGCTGATATTTGGAAGGGTTGTACTGAGCTTATAAGAAATATTCATGATGATACAAGAGACAAAATCTGAGCAAAGAGCAGCCATGTGGGTCTCATCCTCCTTATGTCAGGAGCAAAGTATTTCAGGGAAAAAACAAGAGGATTCAGAGAAATGAAAAAAAATCAGTAGTTATATGGTGGCTCAGCGAAGATGGTGCTTGATGCAGAGGTAAGACAAAGAGCGTGGGGGGTGTCTCAACTTTTTAGTGAGATTCTGAGACATTTGTTGTCTCTGTTTAGTTAGGTACAAAAGGGGACTCAATATTTTCCATAGTTTATAGATGTGAGTTGCTGAAGAAACAGGTTGCAGGGGGAGAAGGTGAGGAAGTGCTCCTACATTGAAAGCCAAATATCACAAATCAGAGCTGTGCATCTTTAAGGTCCTTTAAGGAAAGAGAAGAGTGACAGTTAAAGCAATCTGTGATCCTTTTTGTCAGCGAACTCCTTTTGCATTTCTCCAAGGGTTTCTGCCTGTAGAAAACATCAACAGAGACAAGGTCTGCTCAGTTCCAAATTCATATAGTGAGAATCTTGCCTGATTTGGTTCATGCTCATACTTATCAGTGCTATGACTGTGGAAATTGCTACCGGTAGATTAGCAAGGAGGTTCCCAAAGTACATTTTGGCTTAATTATAAATAAGGTAATTTAGGAATCTGTGTTTTAGTTAAAGATTGGCCTAGCTAACCTCATGTTGAAATGATGCTCTAACAACAATACTGGAAGGCTTTGCAGCTATTTTGAGTATTTTATTTCATCTATAGCCAAACTATAAGTAGTACATTACATTTCTCCCAGATAATTACTTATCTCCATGATTTTACGGAGGCTGAAGCTGTGATCTAATTTTGGAGGGAAAATCCTTTGAGTAGTTTCAAGAAAGTCTTAGAAAATGGAGAGAAAAATAAAATAAAAAAGATTTTCTAATTCATAGTACCTCTGAAGTCAATGATGAATATGTCCAATATGACCCATCTATTCCAAGAGACAAAACCAAGTTAGCAAATGAACTTTATAGCTATAGCAGCTTGGTGTCTTGGTACCATGAACTGGACAGCAAGGAATGACTTCAACTTCATCCTTACCCCAATGATTCTGTGAAAGCAAGAGAAAACTCAGGGGACTATGGGTTAATCTCTGGTTTGAAACTAATGGAATCACTGGGGAAGAAAGAAATTGAAACTTAGTACTCTGAGCCAAGTGTTCCTGTTAAAAAGCAAAAACTTGCTGTGCCCATGGAAGCGACTTATGCTTTCAGGGCTTGTCATTGCTGTGGGAGCTGCAGGGCTGAATGAAAGAAGATGACACCACCCAAGGCACTTAAAGGGTATCTTTCCAGGCTGTTCAAGCTAATGTCTGGGAAAGATAAGAATGATTCCAAGTGAAGAGCCAAGGAGTATCAGCTCATTTCGTAATCCTGACGTAGGTTTTCTCAACTCTCTTTGGTAAATCACTTCAGATCTGTGACTATTTCCCTCTCCATAGATTTGTGATAGTAGTTTTCCACCTGATCTGGGTTGTGGTTTGGTTTGGTTTCTGTAGAGTTTGATAGCAGTAGGATAAAATTTACAGCAGACAGAAGTGTCATTAATAAATGACACTTCACAACGAAGGGCCGTGATGAATCCCTCATGCCCTTAAAGGATTGTTTAGGAGACAAACAAGACTTCATCTCAAAATTTTAGGAACATGTTGAAAAGTTTCAAGTTGAAGGGTGCAGCTCCACTGAAATTGAAGGAGCTGTACCAAGAACTGATTTGACTTGCTAGACTCAAATTGCTTAAAAAGGGAGCTATTTCTGGGGTAGCGAGGGAAGGATTAGGAAATATTGCCAAACTCAGATCCAAAGTATGTATCACAGGAATGATGAAGTGATGGCTGAGCTTACAGGAGGTGGGTGGTGAGATCTTTACCTAATTACCTGATGGGTGAAAGACTAAATTGGTTGGTAAGGATGTGAATTCGTGTTGAAAGGATATGTGCCTTGTGGGCGGTGTAGGATTGTCCCGTGGTGAAAAATAGCCTCTTGCAGGCTTCCCGTGCTTTCAGATGTCTGGAAGTCTGTGGTGAAGCATTAGCGTGAGTCACTGAAAGAGAAAACACTTCATGATAATTGCTTTATTTTCTACTTTTTGCTTCTGATTGAAATTTTCCCAAATTCATGACTTTCAAGCATGCTATGTTCAGGAAAAGTGTTGGATTTCCAAATATGCCACTCTTGTGGTCTTCCTTCATTAAACTTTGCCAGCTTATTTTTCTTTTCTGTGACCCCTCTGCTGTTGCAGGGTGAGGAGCTTCTGGACAGAGACAGAGTAGTGTTAAGTTGCTATTAAAATACCTTGTGACAAAACTGTCCAACAAACTTCACAAGCAGCTTTAACAAGGCTCCTGGAACAGATAGGACTGTGCAGTTATCCACTGTGACAGCAATTTATAACTTGTGAATAGAATGCTGGGCTGATTATATTGATTTTTGAAAGCTACCACCAAGGCTGGTATTCATTGACATTCTTGTTGACAGTGTCATGGAAGCTCCATCTGTGTTGGAAGTGAGATAGATTAATACTAGACTTGTCAGGTTTGCCTGGACTCCAATCCAGGCAGTGAAAGCTTTGCAGGTATCATCAAGATGATGTCCCGTGTTCTGGACAATTTGGACTCCTGTCGTTCTTGTTTGCACTGTGACGTGCATGCTGCATTCAAGCCTTTTGTCTTTGGTCTTTGGGGTATCGTAGAGCTGTTGTAGAGTCTAATTAGTGGTTTTCCTGCCTGTGGATATCTATTTTATCAAGCTGTCACTTGTGTAGAGTAGAGGGTTGTCCATTACCCATGGAGGGAGTTCTTACAGTGTCTCGTGGGGTAGAACACTCTGACTGGAGCCCGTTGCTTCTGGCCCATTTCAGCCCAAGTGGAACTACACTGAGGGTTTCAAAGTAGGACATTCTGGATGGCTCTGGGCCTCTGGTTTGTGCATCTGCCTCAGCCCACCAGGAACTGTCAGCAAAGAGAAAAATGAAGTGAACTGAGAAGTCTCGACAAAACCTCGGGGGCTGGCACACTTCTGCAATAAGGAAAGTTGCTAACTTTTAATTGCTTCCACTTTTTTTCTCCTTGATGTAGACTCTTTTTTTCCCAAATGTCTACAGTGGGAGTTCATTTATCATTTTCCCTTTCCTAGCCCCGTGTGACTTTGTTTTCCTTAATTTTATGTAATTGATTATAACTAATTGGCTCTCAGTTTGGGGAATAGAGATTTCTGAGCCTGCTGGTCTTAATTTATTTTTGGTGAAGCTTTTTCTCTATCCCAGGACTGAAGCACAAGGTTATTTAAAAATGTAAAGATGAGGAGTATTAGTTTTTCTATTATTTTCTATTGAATTAATGGAGAAAATTTGCTTTCAGCATCTTGTGGGAGGGGGGTTGATTCTAGCCTGGAAGCAGCCTGGACTTCACTGCAAGCCTGCAGTGAAGCTGGCTCAAATAGTTTCTTCTTCTGACTGAAGCAAAGGGTTTGGAGGTGGCAGATAGGCTTCAGATGCAAGTCCTGCTACCTCATCTGCAAAACAAGCTTTTTATATATAAATAGATGTATATTTTCCCAATATAATGTTAAGAAATCTGGGAGCCAGTCATGGAAGTACGTTCTGATGTGTCATCCCCATGGTACTGTGGTTCTGCTCCTTTAAAAGGGAAGGAAAACAGATTTCCTTGGCAGAGAAAATTCATTCCAGTCACTGTGCAGATAATTATTTTTATTTACTTATGTAAAATACTTGGAGATCCTTAAGTGAAAATGTTGTATATTTGATAGAAATACTTAAAGACGAAACACTGGCAAAATGATTTGCAATGCAGCCACTTCTTGCTGCTTCCTTGGGAGTAGCCAGCCCTTCCTGCAGGGAGGAGTTCGAGGGTTTTTTTTTCTGGAGCCCCAATGAGTGTCCCAGGAAATGTGATTTGAGGGCTGAGGGAATTGCAAGATGGGGGAATCATGTTTTATTCACTTCCTTCCTCTCCCCCTCCTCCCCCATTTTCTACTCCATGTGACATGTTTTCTACTCCATGTGTTAGAGGAGGCCCACAAGCAGTCCCTTGATCCTGAACTGATCTCGATCAAACTGGCTGCAAAATTGTTTATTTTTCACATTTTACGGTTGCGAGGGGAGAGGGGGAGGCCTTTCTTGATGGCACAATGCTATTTCCCTTAATCTACTTCCTTCTGCCTTCCTCCGTGGTGTTTGGTGATTATTGCATGAGCTTCCTCTGAATTAAGAACAAAATATGCAGGAATCCTGCTTATAGCATGAAAGCTGGGAAATCTTAAAGAAACTTTTTTGTTGAGTTGTGCTTTACCCAAGAGCACCATCTTCTGGATATTGTGTCCCCATTTCTGTGGCTGGTGAGTTAAATTCTGCTTGAAGGGGAAGAGATCTGATGAAGGAAAACTTAAAAAATTAGACTAATTCCTGCTCACAGATGTCTGCTTTTTACAGGTGCTATTTTAGACTGTTTTCTGTTTCATTACAGTCTGAGTGGTCACAGATTTGTCGTAGTACTAGCATTTGGCTGGCATCTTGAACAGGAAAAAAACAGAAACTTGGCAAATATGCTGAAGTAAAGTCCAAACTGAGGACTTAGACATGTGTTCTGGATGGGGGAAAAATCTTTCAATGAATTCTGCAAGACAGATGGCAAGGTCTCTCTGCCCCCATTTTACACCATCTTGCCATTTCATGAGTCACTTTAACTGAGGGAGAACTTAGTAGGAGAAGCTCTGGAGCTGCAGGGGTGGTTAAGCATGGAAGAGCTTTCCTTGGGGGTACTGACGTTTCTCTCCTTAGAGGGTTTTGAGAACAGATTAGGGAAACATCTGTCAAGAGCAGTTTGTAGCTGAGCCTGCCTAAGGCAGGGAGACTGAGTGACCTCTGAGGCTCCCTCTTTGGATGATTAATCCCCACAGGAGCCTGTGTACCCGGTGCTACATTAAGCTGAGCCAGGGTGTAAGCGCATCTGTTAGCACAAAGCAAGTGCTTGGGCTGAATATCCCTCCTAAATTTTTCCGTCAAGTGTCTGTACTGCAAAGTGCAAAGCTGGGCTGGCTCGTCTGGATGGAGAGACCTTGGGGTGATGGGGCTGAGTGTGTAGGAACGCTCCTGTGATAGCTGCGTGGTGTTAACCACTGCCCATTGCTCCTGCCCTGGTTAATCGTGGTAGCTTCTGCTAAACTGGCTTGGCTACAGATAACCTCAAAGTTTGCTCTGGAAGATGGTCAGCTCATACGCTATGCTGGGAAGTGCATCTCTCTGCCCTGAGTTACCCCTCTTGATGCAGATTCTGCATGTTCTACTAGCAAGGCCAGAGAGGACTAAGGTCTTCAAAGCTTGCAAAGCGTGTCAAGTAGACCCTCTGAAGGGTTTGTTTGGATGTCCTGGGGACTGTTACAGGCACATAATATCACTTGGAGCTGTAAAGTGCAAAAATCCTTTTAGAAAGACTGGAGATTTCCATTACTGTTACTACTCCTCATCATCGTATCATCATATTGCTCCTTCTGACCCTGGGCAGTTGCAGAGATAGTTACAAGCAATGATTCTTGCATAAATTGCAGTAGAAAGTACCTGCTGAAGTGTTTTCAAATTGTCCTTTCAAAGTATGCTGCTTTCCACTGCTTCCATCTCGCTCTTACTAAAAATGCCTCCACCTGAATAAAGATGCCAACTCTGTTTACCAGGACTTGCTTTGCATCTTACAAACTGTAAATGAGATTGCATATTCAAAAGGGATCTATCTGCTAAGAGATAGGATTAGTCCCTTGACAGTAGCCACTTTTTATGCCTGAGTAAAGTGTTTCTTGCAGATGAAAGTTACAGTAACTAGTGCAACCAGTCTCTAGATCTATTTTTGAGCTGCATAATGTACTACTCAATATCCTTTGATTGTAGCACAGATTCAAACCTTATTTGAAGAACGTGTCTGTGTGAAAATGCAGCAGGAGTTTCAAATGTATTATTTACACCAGATACACTATTTTTCTTCCCTTTTGCTCTTTAAGGCAAATCCATCTGGTCCCCGAGTCACAGCTCGGTGCACTCATCTGACACCATCTGGTGGCTCTGTGCTGATCCTAGACCTGTTTGAAAGCTGTGAGCAAAACTATAAAATTGGATGTTTTAGAGTTTATTTTGGCAAACACCCCTTTGAAACACATTGAAGCTGCAGAGAAGTTTTTTATTCTGAGAAATCTCCAGTATGTCTCTGCTCTGTGGTTAGTGCAACTCTATGGAGTCATTCTCTGCCAGTACTGTATGCAAGTGTGAAAATACTGAGAATAACTCAAAACTGTAATATTTTGGTCTGAAGGTTGAGCAGCACTGTGGGCAATATCTAGGTTTAGATCAGTTTCCTAGTGTTGGAATTAATTTCAGCTTGAAAAAAGCCTGGCTGCAACTTCCTACCTGGATCCTGAACCTCACAAACTAAGGATATCCGAGGATAAATTCAACCTAAAACAGCTCCCTAAAGTGTTTGAAAATGGAAACTATTTTAACCCCTTTTACTCACTTATCATGAAGTCTCTTTCCATCTCAGATTTCCATTGGGGAGAAAAAGGATTTGGGAAAAACATGAAGTTATATAGAAGTTGAAGAGCTGTGAAGCAAGGATTTTGTCTGAACCTCCTGAAGACTAGGGGCTTAAGGAAATGATATTTTGACAGCAAGCAGTTTTCTGCATTTCATTGCTAAGCTACAACTTGAGGTAAAGTGGCTAAGGACAATCATGGAAATTGCATCCGTGCAGATCTGCCATCTGTGATGGTGCCAAGAAAGGCAAGAAGGGTGAAGTGTAGGAATGGGACATGTCGCTGAGGCCATTGGTACTGATGTCCTCTGTTATGTGCAGACCTGATTGGCCTTCTCACCAGCCCTCCTTGGAGACTCAGCAAAGGACTGTCATTCCCACTGGCGCCATGAATATTTAGTGGCCATGAAAGGTCCTGCATTTTCTTTACAAAATGCTGTCTGTTTTTTTTTGAATATGCAGTTACATGGCAAGCGTACTCTTGATGAGAATGTTTACAAGACCAGTATTTATGATGCTTTTAAACCCATGATTATTCAGTCCTCTAATTTTGGAACTATCTTTCTCTTCTGTGTAAAACTGGTGTTACCAATTGTAATTTGTCTCCAGCTTTGAATTGCAAAAGTAAAAACAAATGATCAGATTAATTTTTAAAATATATATTATTTTTCCCTATGTTCTTTTGCAGCCATGCATTCTTTTCTGTTAAGAACTTCCAGTAGAATACAGGATATATTAGAGTGTCCTGATTAGAATCCTCCAAGCAAGAATGCCAGTGAGCAGACTAATCAGCACACTTTTGGATGGCTGTATCCTGTGACGGTCTCCATCTCATTATGTGCTTGGCTGTGATGAGTAACAAGGCTCTGAGGCTTGCAGACCTCGTTCTTCTGCTGCCCCTTAAAATGGAAGGCAGCAGTGAAGGATGGGGAACTTGCTGACAAATTTAGTGCCAGCAAAAGGTGTCAGCTCCTTGTGCTGGAGAATTATGCGTCCTAGCCACAGCTGATGTAGGAGGAACCTCTTGGATTTGTTTCCTGGTCAGATCAATGGCTCTCTCAGATCTTGTTTTGAATGAAATGTTTTGACTCGGCGACCACAGAAGGTTCTTGAGCCAAACCTTTCCTCACAAGATGAAATAATTCAAGCTTGTTAGCATTCACCCATGTGCCCACCAAGGTCATTGTCTGAGTGAACTTATCTCTGGCCACCTTCCTTTCACCCCTTGTTTTGTTCTCTCCCTTTTCTTCTCCCCCACTTCTTTTTCTAAAATGGGCACTGGGCTCTACCAGCTTCTTCCCTTGCCCTGGGTCCACAGGGATCCCCGTTCCTGCTGCTGGTGTCTTGCATGATGAAGCCACTAATGAGAAATAGGTTGCTGCTGAACACGCTGCTCTCAAATTGTGCTACAGAACTGGAATTGCTTTCTGCAAGGGGGATTGCTCAGCAGGGTTGTTCATGCCTCTTGAACATAATGTCCCTGCAACAGGTCAGCAGGGACCGGCTCTGGGGCCTTGCAGAAAACACCAGCCTCTGTCAGCACCACTAAAAATGTTCCTGGTAGAAACGTGCTGCTGTGAGAGCTCCCTCCTGCTCTGCAGCAGGAGCACGTAGTGTTGTGATCCTGAGCAGGGGAGCTCTGCACTCGAGGAAGGAAAGGCTGTTTATGGCCAATTTCTGGAGGGGTAATTGGCAGGTCATAGCTTGGCTCTGCCATCATTCATTTCTGAGCAGTTTGCAAGGGTAACAATACTTTGCTAAAGCCATTCCTAAACTTTCTTTAGGGCTATTTCCATGGGTATACAGATGACTTGGGGCACTCCAATGGAGAAGCATCTTTTGTTCAGTTTATTTCATATCTTCGCTAACCAGAGTATACCTCACCCCAGAAAATCTATCTGCCTGAACACTGCTTTATATCATGCTTTAGATCGTTGCCTCAGAGTGTGTTTTCTTGAAACAAACCTTGTGTGATTGTAAAGATAAAGCAACTATCAAAACTCTTAAAAGCGACTATCAAAACATTTATCATGAATGCAGACTCTTTTTCATAGTTTTCCAGCATAGGACCCAAGGTAAAACCAGCACTTCTGGCTTTATCAGTGACCTACTGAGTGACTTTAGCCAGCCAAGTTAGCTACTAGCAGCTGTTAAGCCCAATGGGAATTTGCTAGAGACAACTGAATTCACATCATGTAGACCTCTGAAAGGCCAGGACCAGTATGAACAGGCATACGAAAGGTGAAGTATTCTATATCCCATTACTTATCCCCTTGGGCCATGGAGTCTTCCCCTGTAAAGCTGAACTTTAAATCTGATAGTTATTAAGGTCTGTCTGGTCTTGAGACTTAGCTCATATAAATTCTGACAGGAACAAATGACTCTAAATTGTGACCAACCTTTTTCTCCCTGCTCTCCTGCCCTTCCAGGTCTGCTTTTTGAAGAGGTAACTGTGGATGAGAGCAGCTCAGGAAGATAAACAGCTGCTTTAAAGCAAAGTTTTCCTCACCTTCCTGATGCAAAACTCTATTGCATCATGTTGTTCTACAGTTGAAAGCAGCACAGTTGTGACAGGTACTCCGCTTTTACTACTACTTTTAAAATTGACCCTGTGAAAGGGTAACAAGTGCAACTTGCCGTAATCTCTCTAAGGAAGAACAAGGGCTCAGAGGGAGCTGGGACTTGAGAATCCGGTGCCAGCAGAACCAGCCTGGGGGCTGTGGACCTTGGCCATTCTGCTGCTCAAGGCAACTGTGTTTCATGGCCAGCTCCAGGTAGAGGTGAAGCTGGCAATTGCCTTGAGCAGCCCCCCATAACACACTTACCAGTTTGATTAGGTTAGCTTAAAAAGCTCTCTTATGTTAATTAGATGCAGCTTTCTTGCATATTCAAGGACTGTTTCTCAAGGACTGTGTGTACAGCATCTATCCTGCCAGGGCTCTGGTCTCATTGAGGATCTTGAAGCAACATCTTGAACTGACTAAAATATTTTATTTAAAGTGAATCAGCCTGTCCTTTGACTTGGGATAATGGGTCTCTGCAAAAAAAAAGCTGCATGAGACTGCTCTTAGTGGTCCCTGCAAAAGAACTCAGTGGTGCTGTAGGGGGAAAGGGAATAAAACCAGACTGTCTTGTGGCAAGTGATAAAACCTTTTGCATGTGGTTATACTACTATCTTTTGCATTTTTAATGCCTTTTACAGAAGGATCTTAAGACATCTTAAGACATGTTAGTTAATTAATCTCCACAACATCCCTGTGAATTAGGTGACTTATCTTCAGTTTTACAGATGGGTAAACTGAGGCATGTAGAGGTTAAGTGTCTTTCCTGAAGTCAAACAAATGAATTAGAGCTGTGAGTAAAATGAATGGCCCAAACTGATTTTTTTAACAGCCCTGTTCTCTCACCACTATTGTGGTTACCCAAGAAAAATACCTCCCTCTCCAGAACATGTCCTTTTTAAAAGGAGATTGTCCAAGTTCAAATATTTCTGTGGGTGTTTGCAAAACACTAGCTCATTAGTAAGTATTCTACTTGTAATTTAAATACAGGACATGGATTCTTGGGTATTAAGTGAAAGACTGTACTATGTAAAACAGCAATTTCTTATTTGAAGCCAATTACATCTTTTTCAGAAGGGAATAAAATAGTGTTTGAAGACACCAATTGCATTTGTATGTTTTGCCAAAAAGCACTTGTATCTCAAACTTAAATGTATATCTTTGAGTGACTCCTAAGTTTGGCAGTATAAGCTCTCTTGTGCCTTAGAGAAATTGATTTTTCTACAAATGTTTAGCAGATTTTGTGTGTGTGTGTGTCATTGGGAAAAAGCTACTGAATTGCTACATACTTAGACATTTTGGAAGTCTGAGCATCTGTGTTTTATATTTGTAACATTTGAAAACTTGGAAAGAAGGGACAAGTACTGAATACCTGTCCCACATACAGTTTGACCAAATTGCTATGCCCAGCAGTAAAAGCAGCAGTTGTGTAGGAAGGTGCAGAACTGGTTGCCTCCTGTTTTTTGGCAAGGACCATATTTACTGGCATAAAGCCCATTCATCTTTGAAATGCTCCAGCTGCTGATGATCTACTTTAATAAGGTGTTTAAAGGTCTCCAGCTGTTCCTGAAGAACAAGTACAAAGGAGATGATCTATTTGATGGGCTGAATGTGACTATGGGCCTTGCAAAGACTCCATTGTGACTCTGGTGATTAATACTGACTTGTTGAATTTGGCAGCTCTTCCTGAAGCAATCTATTGCCAGATGGTGAAGGAAAGAGGCAGGCTGTAAGGAAAGGCAGAGACACTTTCCACCTGCTGCTTTGCCCAGCCATAGTCACAGTGGCTGCCACAAATACGGGTAAAAAGGAAGCTGGAGAGTAGAACTGCTGCTTTGGTGGCTTGGGTGGGATGCAAGTTCTGGTCCTGCATCCCTTCTCTTGACAGACCTAGGTCAGCAGTTCTTTTCCCCCAAGGAAAATGAGTTTTGATGGCCTCATTTCAACTGTCAATAAATTACCTTTGTTCTTCCAATTAAACCAGCCTTCTACTTAGTAGTAGTGCAGCAAATGCCTAATTAACTGCAGAAATACAGAAATCTTATTTTTAAGAAATTGTTTGAAATGCACTAGAGAGACATTCCACCAGTTTTTACCTAGTGTTTCTTTATCTCCATGCCCACTTTAATTATCAACACGCCTCCTTGATTAATGTAATCTTGTGGAGCTCTTCCCTTCTCTACTGCTATCACAAAAGTCCTGGTGTCGAAAAACATGGCAAGTAGCATGAGAAGAATCATGGCGAAATGAGTTTATTCTGAAAGTCATGCTTCAAAGCTGAAGTGGAAACTATCTTCAGTCTGGATGTTGGCATTTACAGTAAGTACCTTTGATTATGTTGCTTGTGATCCATTTTACAATACCTTTCCACCCATGTTTGGATCCTCAAAATACTGCATTTGGGTTCACATGGTTCTGTTCATAGCTGATGTGCAGCCTCTGTGCTGGGTTGACTTGTTGACTGCCATCAGCAGTGGTTTAGGGCAGGAGGTAAAGGATGTCCTTCTGCCTGATCCCAGCCCCAGGGGGAATTGGGTTGCAGTCTTATTTTCCAGCTTTTACCAAGAGGTCACTTGCACAAAGTGACCTCCTAGAAGCTTTCCTTTTAGCCTGAGGACAGAAAACAACTTTCCTTAGCAAAGAGACCCAAAGAAAGAAAAATGGGCCATGAAGCAGACTGACAAAAATGGAAGCAGTAAGTGAAAAGAACACGGTTTTTAAAAGGTCTTTTTTTGCATGGTCTTCACTTGCTTAACTCAGGTATGTTGCTCAGCCCCAAGCCTGTTAGCAGTGTGCTAAGCAGAGCCGCATTCATTAGCAAGGGCAGAGTGCCACCTGCTGAACCGTGGCCTCCTACCTTCTGCAGCAGTGGGAAATGTTCTCGTTACCCGTCTCGATTTATCCTATTCCCCAGTGCCGACAACAATCATTTAGGACAACACTCTACACTTCATTTTGGTCTAAACTTTCCTCTGTGCTCTGGGTAGAGCTGAATACTTATAATGGATAATGCTGTAACTTAGCTGCATTAGCACATAATGGTCACACAGCAATTTTGAAGCCATATTCTTCCAACTACTTTCCTATGTGGTTTTGTGTCATTTTTTTGAAGACCGTTTGACAGATTTCAAAAAATATCTAATTTTTATCTGGATTATCTGCACTTCCATTAGCTTTCAGCATCTTTTACAGCCATATAGCCCTGAAACTTAGTTGTTTATGAATGATTATTGTGTATGTCATGTATTTGAAAACTTCCCCATTACGCTGATAAGCATACACTGAGCACTACTATTCTGACAGGGGCAGGAAATAGGGGCTCCATATCGTGGGCTGGATTATTCTCTAAATGGAGGCAAATTCTTAAACAAGTACTGAGGTTTTTTTTTTTTTTGATGGTAATGAATAAATGGTGCCATCATGGGAGTTTTTAAAGACAGTGTGTACTGCTGTCATCTGAAAAAAAAAGGAAGAATTTGTTCTTTTTGTGTATCGTGGGACATGTGCAATCCTGCTGGCCCTAGAGTGAAATGCATTCAGAGCTTCTTGATTCTTTCCCTTTAGGCAATAAATCTGCTCCTGCCCTTTGAAAATGGGAGGTAAAAGTGTTGATATTGTCACCATGTTCTGACTCTGGTGCAGCAACTTCAGTCAGGGATTGTCATTCAGTTTCTGATCTTGCTGAGGAAGGAGACAATGAGGTTTATCTCTGAATCTTGACTAAATTTAGGGGCCAGGCTGGGTCTGGCCTATCTGCTCCCTAATGAGAGCTCTTCAGAAGCTGGTTTGTTGCAACAGCCACAACTGAGGAGTAGATAAATGAGACCAATGGCTAAAATACAGGAGTTAGGTAAAGCAACAGTGAATAATTTCACACTTAACTAAAACTCTGATAACAAGCTCCTGTGACAGCAGTGTAGCACTAGTCCTAGGCCAACTACTGGAGAAATAAGGACTTCTCTCATGGTACCTACAGATGCAGTTGTTCCCCTTAACAAGATCCTTGCCACCCAGTTGGCAGTTTGCTTCTATGCACTATAGCAGTGAAAATGTAGTTAGTTAATGTTGCTGTAAGATTAGGGTTTAAGCAATTTTCATTGTAACAAGTCAGGCTGGCTAATGTTTAAATAGCATAGGTGTGTGCATTACCTAAAGCCCAAGGAATTAGAGCCTGAGCATCATCCTTGAGGCTGGTGCTAGAGGATGGTTGGGGCGGGTGCTGCAGGATGGCACAGCCTCTGTGAAAAGGCCACCACTGAGCATCTCTAAGAACAGTTTAACTGAAGCCATCACACTTAAGATCATGGACTGTGCTTTGGAACAGACAGGCTACCTGATGTCTCAAGGTTCTTTCAGGTGCTGTTTTCTATGATTCTGAGACCAAGGAATTGGGCTTTTTTTTTTTTCCCCAAGATATGGCATGGTTGTGATGAACAGTTCCAACCTCCTGTTTAAGAGAAACTTATGGACAGCTGTGCATTAGTAGGCTTGAATGATGTGGCACAAAACCTTCCCCATCTTTAAAAAAGCACATTTTCCTTCCGGTAATTGTGTATTTATGCTGTGAGTGTTCAGCCATCCCCCTGGAGCCAGAGATGCCCTTGGTGGTAACCTGAGGGACCAGTGCTCATTGTCAGTGTCCTTGCTCTGCAGAGCACCTGCTCCCGTAGCCCTTTCTCCCTCTGAGACCTGAAGCTCCCTGTTTATCTGCAAATAACAGTTTTTTCTGCTCAGCCCCAGTTAATATATACTAACCTCGGTATAAACAGTTTTTCATAGATAAATTCCCCCAGGAAAACTTTCTGCTTGATTTTTGTGGAGTTGCTTAGCTGTAATCACACCGACTTCTCTGGGTTTCAAGGCTTGTGCCTCCTGCAGAGGTGTTTTGCCTGCTAATGACAGGCACTTGAGCTGTTCGTTTTGTTTAGGCAAAGGCACTTGAAGGACTCTCTACTTTTGCTGTCCCTTCTTGTCTTGTACAGGGAAAACTGCAGAGCTTTCACAGAGTAACTGTTGTCACCCCTTTGCTTAGTAAAGCTACCTCTGAAAATATATGGGCCTTGCTATGAAAAGGAGACACTTGTTCCTGTGCTTTCTGAAAGAATGTTGTGTACAGAGAAGTTTCTCTCCTCCTCCAAGATAACCTGTAAAAGGATAAGAAAAAGACTAAAGAGATACCAGAAATAAAAGGTTCTTGTCCATGGGATGGTGATTTATTCACAAATAGGGAAATCCTTAGAAGTGAATGTGGAGTATGTTGTTCTTGAAGTCATGGCCGTATAGGTCCTCTATGCTGCCTCTGTCTCCCTTTCAGGCTGTCAACTGTCGTCTGCACAAGTTCTTCCTTCCACAGAGATCTAGGAGGAATGGGAAGAGTTGTTCCCTGTTGAAGGCACAAGAACACAGAGGCTGTGGGTGGCGTTTCCTTCTGCTAGGCAAGTACTTAGTTTGGGGTCCTTGGCAATGCATGTTGCATACGGGGTTCTTGGGGTGCATCATATGTGATGTCCAGAGCAACACAAGTCCATGACTTGCTTTACCAGCTGCGCACGTGGAATTAAACAAGCATTAACCACAGCCAAGTTCACATCAGTAAGCCTGCAGTCACATTTCACTCATTTCTTTTTCCCTGCTCAGACAGAATGACGCCTCTTGCAGCAGCAGCTCTGCCTGCGTGTTTTTATTGTGTCGTTTCTGTTGGTAGCCGGTGAATGGAACTTGGGACAATGTCAGAGCCTCCAAACTATGTGGCTTGCTTTAGTAATCCATCCCCACTGGTATCTCCCTGTGGAAGAGCTGCATGGAGCAAAATCAAGTCAGTGCCGAAGCTGAAGTGACTGAGGGACAGGAGCTTGGCGAGCAGCCGTGGGCACCTTCACATTGAGCTCTCTGGCTCCACAGAGCTCTGCTGGGCAGGTTAGAACCAGCGAGTGGTAGGTTTGGGCCTCAAACACAGCACGGAGAGTTTTCAAATCCAAATCATGACTTTCTCTGCAGTATTTGTTCTACCCTATCAGCTAATACAGCGATGGTGCATGTGTTAACATCCTGAAATTGAAATAGAGATCAAGGGCAGAGGGTGTAAATTGGTTTTGCAGCATAATGTTGAATAATCAAACCATGCTGGAGTGGCCTCTGTGACAAACTGACTTACATCCATGGTGCTGCTTTTTAAATGTGGTTACGCACTTTAATTGTTTCACTGCAGACTATAGAGCAACTTCAAAGACATTTTAAAGTAACTTATGTCAGGAAAAACCTCCTGCTTTTTAAATATGCCTCAGGTTCCATAAATTTGTGTTCAGTTTTGTGTGATGTGTGAAGCAGCAACTCTGTTGGGGGCTTTTGGAAGGAGGAGCAAGATTTCATGAGACATCCTGGAACAGGGAGGATGCAACTGTACAAAGCCATAAATTTTGCTCTGTGTGGTACCTTGTTGCACCAGAGAGGCTCAGAGCATGTGTAAATCTCATATGTGAGAATGGAATGTTTTGGTGGTTCTGAGCCTTTGAAGGAGCAGCACTGTGGCCTAATAGGACACAAAGGGACTCGAAATAAAGATGCAAGGAGGAGTGTGAGTTTATTTTGCAGGGGATTTGCTTCAGCAGCACCCAGCTCCCTCCCCAAGAACAGGGAGGTAGGAGCAGGTTGCTTTGGAAGCCCAACAATGTGCAGAATTTGGGCTTTAAATCTGGTATTGTGCTGGACTCTTCAGAGAGCAGAAAAACATAATTTAGAATGTTTATTTATAACTTGAATACTTGTTAACAATTAGTGGCTTTTTTTTTTAATGTCATGGTGACATTCAGCTGCGCAGCTGCAGCTGTTCAGGCCCCTTTGCCAGGCAGAAGGAGCAGAAATGCTGCTGCTGGTCTGGTGTTCAATCTCTGAATGTGCTTTGTAATAAAACGTTCAGAGGTGGGTACTGAGACTGCTTATGAGGAGCCCAATTCTGTGCCCTTTCACACAATGAGCCAATACTAACAGTTTGGGAGAAGGAGGTTTTCAGGGCAGTGAATCCTGCTCGAAGGTCTCTGGTTAATCATCCTTTATGACACACCCGCTGCTCAGTCGTGGAACACACTTGTCACATTTATTTAAATGACACATCTATTTGTAACCCTCTGATAAGAACCTGATTAAATTTTTTGCCTGACTTGTTGGAGATCCCAGTGTTGTCCCTTCTAATAAATGTCTGCTGTGTTTGCCAATAATTTTAACATTTGCAGTCCCATTAATTTTTTAAACAGATTTGGTCTGATTATAATTTATTTTGTGTTAGTAGCAGGAGAGCAGGCTGGACTGAAGCAAGTGTTAGGTTTCTTGTTTGGACTGTTGTTTTTCCAATATTAAAAATCAGAGTCCTTTAGTGGAACTAGGTATGTTTTAAAAAGATAGCGTGCCTGAGGCCTGACCTTATGTGTCTATGCATGAATTAGGGCAGGCAAGTGTTGCAGTTGTTTTATCTTTGGCCACCAGTCATTTTCATTTAAAGCAAGCAAACAAACAAACCCCTCACTGCTTTGTGGAGCAAGAAAGAAATCTATACACTTTCTTCTGAAAGATGCTGATGATAAACCTTGAAGTTTATCTTGCTGGTACTTCATAAGGGAACGTAATTCCTGCAAAATCAATCTGTTTGCAAAGCTGGATAGGGTTTGCACTTTGGGGCCTTGGGTACACAACTGTTGTAGTGTTCTTTGAGGTTTTTTTTTTTTTTTTAGTTGCTTCCTAGCTTGAAAGCACAGAGCACACTTAGAGCAAAGGGGTTTTGAAGAGGGGTTTTGGCTGAAATTCAGCCTCTTGCGCTGCACTGAGCACCTGTTCCACAGCGTTCAACTCCCCCGCTTCCCTAGCTGAAATGAATTGTGGTCCTGCTGCCAAGCAGCCTTTTGCTCTCTTTAACCCAATTTCACCTCGCTGGCCAGGACTGTAAATTTGTGCATGTGCATCCAGCTTCAAGCTTTGTAAACCTGAGAAGTTGTTACATCTGCATCTAAGTACATGAGCTTTATAAATAGAGATGTCATAGAAATGTGGCAAGTCTCTAGCAAATCAGTGCTAGAGCCCCTTCTTTTCATACCTGTTTAACCGTTCTCAGCAACCTGTGATGAGGTAACATCAAATTTTTATTCCTGTGCTTTGTTCTCCTAAGGATCTAGTATCATTAAGTCTGTATCAGAGACAGGAAAAAAAAAGTCTTAGCAAGCAACAAGTGCTTTCACAACACGGCAAGGCTGACAGCTCACAAAGGGATTTGTGTCTCCCATTAATTTTCCTAACTGCAGGCAAAGCCGGAGCGCCTTGTGTAATACCCACATTTCAGAGCAGCATGTGGCTCATTAAAACCTTAATGCCTGAACTTGTGTATTAAATAACAGGCCTGAGGTCTTGTGTTAGTGTGTCCACTAGAAGGCACTGTCTGCCAGAGAACTGGAAATGCAGGGACGAGGAGAGCGAAGGAAGTGTTTCATATAAATAACATGTCCAGAACCGAGGATGTGGGTAGTTTTAGGAAGAGGGCAGTGAACCTAGCTGTGCTTACAGACATTTTACATAAGGAATTAAAATGTATTTTCTTTTTGATGACAGTGTCAAATATGGACCATAAGAAATAATGTATTTACTCAATGTTTAAGTTTGGAGAAAGAAGCAGTGACTGACTCTGGTGGTTCCCCAGGTTTTGAGGGCAGGGGCATCTCCACATCCTCCCGCAGTAAACTTGGGCAAATAGATTTCCCCCAGCTCATTCCTTCTAGGGAAAGGACCAAATTCCTTAGTGGGAGCATGGAGATGATGAGCCTAGAGGAGGAGAGATCATGAGAATTAGCACAAATGCTCCCCTGTTTCCCCTGCAAGAATCATAAGACAAAGTATTAATTTATTTCTCCTCATGTCCACCCCAAGGCAGGGATAAGTGCAGGCTGTGGTACTTGCCAGGGATCTGGGTTTGGCTCAGGGAAAGGAAGGATATGATGGTGGCTCTGGTGCATGTGAAGGAGTGGGTGTCTCTGGCCTAAACCAACTTCACTCAGTGCAGGGAGCAGATGGTATCATTTAAAGAGCTGGCTATGGATGTGCAGTCTTATTTACTGTACATTGTCTTTAGGGTAGAGATTAAACGAAAAATCCTCTTAAGGATTCCATAATTCTGTATCACTATCAGAGAGTCTTAGCATTTCAAAAGATGGATTTATTATAACACTGTCACTCTGAAATGAAAGCAGCGTTCCTACTGTAATGAGAGGAATTGAGACACCAAGAGCATCAAGCCACAAGTTTTACATTTATTTTTCAGGCCCAGCTTGAAATGCTTTAGTGCAGAGCTTTTCACTTTAGTGCCATATACAACTTTGTGCACTTGAAACACAACTTCTGTGACCTCCAGCTCCTTTCCGGCATCCAGAAAGGGATACTGCTACTATTGATGGCTAAGGAAGGCTTGATGGAAAGCTGACATGGAGACACCCCTAACTGCTCTCGGACAGAGGCAGATTTTGTTTCTTGGGGATGTGTTTGGTGTTCACGCAGGATGCACCTCTGTCCTTCGTGTCACTCACTGCACAACTCCCGACTCCTGCAATAAATGGAGCCAATTGCCTCGGACAAGTCCCTCCTCTGCCTCAGCACCTGGAGCAGGTTGATCCTTGCCGGCCAGGCCGATGTGACGCATTCTTAATGCAGGCTCCTTGCGAAAGAGCTTCCGTCCTGAACAGTTACCTGGAGACAGCTTGGAAACAAAACCTCTTTCCTGGCTAGCAGTTGTCAAGGAGAAACAGGAGCTGAAGGGGGTGGTGTTAATGAAAATCTGGGGTAGAAGGGGTGGGAGAGGAGCAGGGGAGGATCTTTATCTTCTCCATCCCACTCTGTCTGCTTGTACAAGGAAATCGCAGTAGGGCATATTTAATTTGTGTTTATGAATGAAAATAGAAGCTTAAGATATAAATATATCACTGAGAATCAAAGTATCTGTTACCATGGTGACCGCAAAGAGTTTCTCCGAAATGAGAAAGTGCTTAGACAGAATTCAGAAGCTAAGATCATTCAAGCTGCAGTCTCACAGGGCAGCCTTAGATGGAATTCAGCACTAGAGTTTGATTTAAATGAATATATGCAACAGCTTTACCCATATTCTAATAATGACAGAGTCCCATTTCTCAGGAGCTTGATCCTCAGATGTTTCTCTTGCTCTCACTCTCTCGTCTTTTCCTGATACAGAACACAGCCTTACAAAAGTCAGGAGGCCCCATGGGGAAAACAAATAAACAAAAATCTCAATACACAAAAAAGCGCCATGCTCCTGCCATGTTAAGGCATGAACCAGCATACTCAGGGGGAAAAAACTGGGGGGGGGGGGGGAACGCTGTTTTGTAAAGTGTTATCAAAGCCACATAAAGTAACACTTCAGTTGTCCTGCTCTGCATTGTGTATTAAACTTACCACATGCCCGCAAATTGTGGCCAAAAGTCATTCTCCTTTGCCTAGTTTTGCCATAATATATATATTTTTTTAGATATAACTTATAGAACTTACATAAGTTCTATCGATTCTGAGTAATAAAAAAAAATGTTTTTTTCATAATATGCATCATTAAAAGCTACAACCTATAGTTTCCTCTATGAAAGGTATTTTGAATTAAATTACCACTTTTCAAAATCCGTTAATGTTAGAATTATGGGAGTAAGCTCTCCCTAACCCCCCCCCCCCAAACACCCAAAAAAAAAAAAAAAAAAAGTGTAGCACCTTCCCACTGACTCAGAGGACCGGGCCTCTCCTTAAAGCTGAAATTATTTTCAATAATTATTCTGACAGAATAAGCTTCGAGAAAACAGGCTTATTAGTGCTGCATTTAAGAAAGTGCAAGAAAACTCAAGATTTAGAGGAAGCTCAGATGAAAATTTAAAGTTATATAAATCTACCATAGAAGAACTAATGACCCTCTATTTTAATGAACTTCACTATGGATTTGCTCTATACTGTAATTATTTGGTAAAATACAGATTTGACAAGGCATAAAGTGTGCTTACCCTTTTATTATACATAATATACCCATAGTTTAGACATGCTAAAGCCTTTCTCTAACTTGTAGCTAAGCTACACTTCCCACATATAGTGACAAGATGTATGCTAGATTTTGCATTAAGACCTGATTGTTTATGTCACATGGTAGTTTATTAGTTTTTTTTTAATCACATTACAAGGGCCCCAAGAGTGGTATTACAAGGTATATTGACACAATTCCTATTCACAAAATTGCACTACTATGAGCTTTTATTACAATTTCCCCCCGATCTTGAAAAATGACCCATCTATTGCCTTTGAAATACACTAGTGCTAATACAGTGGCATCCAGAGAGCAGTTTATGTGTGATCCATGGATAACTGTGTTAGTGTTGCCTTAAATTTCTAGTTCAGCCTGGAGCAGTACTGCAATGATTGTCAGCATTATTCAGACATGGGTCATTTTTCTTCACAACAGTGACACAGAAGACTCTTCTAAAACACTTTTCATTTCCAAGATACTTTAATGCATTCCATTAAGCTACAAGCTACACCTGGGTATGATTATAAAAGCAACCATCTTTCCAAAGCAGGTATTCTCCAAAGTTCCAGCTATGTGTTAGCCACAGACTACTAAGGCTGTACAGTTCTCCTCGCTGCCTTCCTTCCATTTGGGTTACTCAGTATCTCATGGCTTAGGTAGCAAAATCGTTGCTATAAACAAAGAGCCCATGTTATACTGAAAGACCAGGTGCAGCCACTTCCTCAATTCCATCCCTATTCTGTCAAATAGCACTGGTTTTATAGCAATTATTATTATTCAAACAGGATGCTGCTAGAAGCACTGACACTAATCCATTTCAAAAATGTTTTACAGTATTAAAAATTAGCTCTCATAATGAGATTAGTCATAATTAGTTCCTTCTCTTTCTACCTATAATAAATTCAAATGGCAGTGTGTGCTCAACGGTGTGGAGACGTCTCTAACATTAAATAAGTATTTCTGTTCTGTTATAGAAACACACAGGTAGTGATACATACAAGATACAATTTTGATGGTCAGCACCTTTTCCAAAAATCACTTTAATACAGTTACTAGAAAACAACATATAACCCTGTACTAGTCCAGTGATGGAGGCTTAGTTCTAAGATTAATGCTAGTGTGTCAGTTTTGTGCTTCACTCCACAACATTACATAGGACAAGTTAAGATTTCCATTTGATAGAAGTCATTAGATTTTTAGCTATCAAAAATGAAATGTCTAGAAAAAGTATAAGAAACAGCGGAAAAAGTGACTTCACAAAAGAATCACTCAGTAGTTGAGATCCATAAGATCTGTGTTTTAATAACACAACAAATTGATCCTCATAACAAGAATTCAAAAAGTTACAGTACATGAATCAAAATATTAACCTATCCCTAACTATACATCAGGAACACAAGCTCTATAGCGATATAAAAATGCTTGTACACAACGTAGCTGCAAAAAGCGGTTCTGCAATTCCAAGGGCTTGTTTAAACAAACAAAAGGAAACAAAAATGTGTTCCAGCATTCATCTTAAATTACCGGGAACCTGTTGGGAGAAGATAAAAAAAAAAAGAAGTTACTGAGAAGAATTAGAGAAGCATATTCTTCCAAAAAACCCAGCTAATGGAATCCCAGTAAAGACATCACACTCCCGAGGGCAAGGAGAGAGAGTATAAAAAGGATTTAAAAAAAAAAACAAAACAAAACAACAACAACAACAAAAAAAAACATTATTTGTGGGTGAGAGAAAAAAAAAAGTTAGCTTCTGAGACAATAAAGCCTACACTAACCTATATTTCTGAGAGCACCAGGAAGCATACTACAAATATTTCATGCCAATTATACAGACTGCACAGAATTCTAGAACCAACATCAGAATTTCAGGCGTAAGGAAGGTTACTTGAGACAGGTCTTACTAACCACTTTAAGAAACAAACAAAAACTATGTTACACTAACACTGTACAGCTCATACTTTATTTAACAGTTTTTCAAGGATTACAAAAAATAATCTTTATGTATTTCACTGAAGTGAAATATCACTGCTTGTATACGATAATTAAGCCTTCCAGCACAGCTTGTTTATGGTCTGATAGTCTTGTAAGTGTTGTAAATAGATTCAGGTGACCAGTTAGCACATAAACATGTTGTACTGGATGTTTACTGCTGCCTTCCAAAGAGAAAAAAGATCAGTTCACGTTTTTACCGATCCTCTAGATTTTTCATATCTCTTGCCCCTCCTGTGCTGCGCATCATAATTTCAGATATTACTAAGAGACGCAGAGCAAGTGAGTAACGGGCTGAACAGAGCTACTCTACTTCCTAATTAACGAACTAGAAATGGAGAAAACACAACTTTCATCCATTACCGGTGACGAAAACACCACTGGTGAATTAGGTGCTTGCTGAGGAGAACAAATCACGGTTTTGCTTCTCATATTGTTAAGTACAGAGCTACTCTACATGAATTTGCCTCACAAATCAAAGGACAAAATACCATCTGCTTCAAAGCCGATAATTTCACGTAAAGAGAGAATTTGTTTCAGGGCCAGCAAGCGATTGCCTCACTTTAGCTCTTGCTAGGAGCAGGGGTCTTGTTCTCGCCTTCGAGTTCTTCCACTCCTGCTTGTGTCATGAGGTCCGCGATGTTTTTCTCCAGGTCATCTATGCGACAGCTCATGTCGTCAAGTTAGCTGAAATTCAGGAATATAACTGCAAGCGAGTGATTTTTATTTTTTGGTTATGGCTTTGCTCAAGCTCTCGCGATTACTTTCAATTTGCCTTACAACCCCCCCTCTCCCCCGCCAAGTAAACAAATACGTATATAAATATTTGTGCACCCATAGTGCAGATATCTGAATTATAAAATAATACAATAAAAGGATATTTCTTCCAATGATTTGGTCAGACATGGTTTGGAATTTGTCCTGCATTTGTTGAAGCAGTGTCTGCACCTGATAGAAAGAAGGAAGGAAAACAGTTTGTTTCGCTTGCACTAGGGAAGTTATTACACTACTAATGAATATTTGAGCAGGGTGGGTATCAAAGTCAGCACAAAGCGCTGTTTCTCTGTTGGCCTCAACGAAAATCCCACAGTATTTTTTCCCGAATCGGCTGTCGTCAAAAGGGGGAAAACGGGAGTTTCCCGATGAACAGCTTGAGGCTCCAGGAAACGCCCGCACGCCCCGGGCAGATGGACACCGCAGCCGCCAGGGCCGCGCAGCAACGGCCCCGGGGACACAAAGTGGCTCCCGCCCCGCCGCCCCGCGCTCACCACGGCGGTGAGATCCTGCACCGTCTTGGGGTCGGTCTCGGCCATGGCGGCGGCTGCGGCTCAGCGGGCGCTCGCGGGCCCCTCTCCCGTCTCCACAGCCGCCCTCCCCAGCCGCTTCCGCCGCGAGCTGTCGCGAGAGGAGGCGCCTCACGGCATTCTGGGAGATGTAGTCCCGGCTGCGCGGAAGTGCGCGCCGGGGGCGTCAACGGCCGTTAACGAGCGGGGGGAGGGGCGTCAACGGCCGTTAACGAGCGTTGGCTGCGAGATGTTAAAGCGAGACGCGGTGCCTGGCGGGGCTCTGTGCTTCGGCAAAGCATCCTGTGGGCTGCCGCTTTAAGCATGCGGCACGTGGAATCTCTCTTGTAGGAGATTTTAGGAGATTTTCGCCTCAAAAATGGGGCTGTCAGGCGACGTCTTTGCCCTCTTTATCGTTTAGTTTAAAAGAAGAACGTAAAGGGCTGCCTAGCGAGCCCTTGTGGGTCTGCTCACCGCAGCAACGGGGGCTTCGTGGATTAGCAGCCAAAGCTTCGGACGTTGCACTAATCGGTTGATGGTGAAAATAAATATCGTGACATACCGTCTCCGTGAGAGACACAGCAAAGCTGTATGCGGCAGCCTGAATTCCCTCGACCCGGGTTAATGCAACACCGCAGAGTATCCCAGAGGTGTCTGCAGGTTAGGATCCAGAAAGGAGGGTTACGGGATTTTTTCTTCTTTTTTCTTCTTTTCTTTCATGTTTTTTTTCTATTGTGACCAAATTCTGTCCGTGCACAGGCTTCCTTGGAGAAGGGAAGGGTTTGCATGCTTAAGGGAAGCTTTAAACCGAGGTTATTGAAAACGGAGCGTAGGAAGGTGTCCCTGGGAACGGAGCGGCTCTCGGGGGCGCCGCTCCAGGAGAGCAGAGCGGTTTAGGGCCGTTGTGGGGAAACGCTGCTGTCTGCTGCAAAGTAAACAGAGTTCCTAGCGCTGAGAAACGCTGCCTCTAGGAACACTGCGATGATAATGATGATAATAGGAGAACTATTTAGTGCCGCTTTGGGTTTTTTTTTTGCCAATTGAAACGTAAATACAGCTTTCGGTTTTGAGAAAAGCTAAGAGATTAACCGCTATTTCTTTGTTTGATGTGTTTACAGATACTGGCTTTTTTTTTTTTTGACTGTTGCTTGACGCAAATAAACTATCACTTCGAAAAGGTCGTTACATCTGGTCTCCAAACACACATCTACGGATCTGGTTATCGTTGCAGTGCTTGCAGCTCCCTAGGTAGCCTAGAAAAGGAGGGTAGCTCTCTGAAAATGAGCTTTTTTCTTTAAGGATAGAACTTTTTCAGTATTCATTTGCTTCCTGGTGTAGTTAAACAGTGACTAACTCAAAATTTAGGTGTCTGTGGGGAGGTCTCCTTTTCTTGTTAAGATAGGACTGAGCAAATACTGTGCCAGGAGGAGTAGTGGGATTAATGATTCTTCACAGTAATGATCAGAGATTACTGAAATGAATGGTACTGTAGAAGGCTGAATTCTCTTGCTAGCTTTATAATGACAAAGTTTTAATTTGAAGTGCACAGAGAAGGAGAACTTTCAAATTTACAAAGAGGCTGTTATGTTCCTTAAAATCAAGGGAATTTACAAAGATCGATTTAAAAACTTCTAATGAATTCACTGAAAATGCAGGGAAATGTAATTCCTCCAACAGTTGTGATCTTAGATTTGCATCTGTTTAAAATGCAGCTCTTCCAGAGGATGATCTTCCTGATAGAACCCTGGTGTGTTAGCTTAGTGCTGATAATTCAGAAACGATGATATTACTATGTTTGTGTGTCCTGAAAAGCAATAAGTAGCAACTATACTTTAACTGCTCTGACTATCAGATCTTATTTTGGCTCTCCAGTGACTTGCATATTCAGTTATATGAATAACTGAATGTTATTCATATAATGATGGTCCACCCAGACAGTGTGTGCTCAGTGTGTGGAGCTCGAAGTACTGTCTCAGTACTGAAAAACAGAAATACGTGGGGTTTGTTTGTTTGTTTGTTTGTTTTTTGTACACAAGCCAAAGAATTACAATAAAATCTTGAGAATTAAATTTAATATCTCAATTACAGCCTGAGTGGCTTGCAGCAAAAATTCTTGAGAAAATATAAAAAAGTAGAAAACAGAGCACATTTATTACTTTCAGAGGAAGAACACTCCTCAGAAACTGTCAAATATGTATGGGGTTAGGACTTACTAAACAAAGAACTGTACTTAGAAAGTGACAACCAAAGGAAAAGTAAATGCTGAATATTATGATTCATGTGAATAATACTTAACTGGATATGTAAAAAAAAAATTATGGGAACAGCAAAGTCAGTAGTAGAATAAATAGGAAAGTGATTTGCAGCAAAACAGAGATAATTCATTGTGGGTTTTTTTTTTCAGATCATCTTTCAGAAATTAAAACAAATGGCTCTTGTGTGAGTTCTTGTCTTACGTTAAGCTTCCTGTTACATAATGCAATGATTTTTATTACAGGTTTTCCTCTCTGGTAATTTCTCTTGTGTTTTGTTTTTTTTCAGTCTTTGATTAGCTTGTTGTCACCTGGCGTCTGAACTGATGGACGAGATCTTCCCTGGGCACTCCAGATCTTATGGACTGGAAAAAGAAGGGAAGAAAAGGACAAGCAAGGACAAAGACAAGCTTAATTCCAGGAGGCAAAATCAGGAGTAGGTAAGAAAGGTAAGATGTGGAGAGATGAGGGATGTTATCATATTTTGCAGGTTGCCCTTGCGATGTCTCATTCCTCTCTTCCCTCCGTTTCCCATCTTGCACAAAACACCTGACACCAACAACAAATATTAACTGATTTCTCTGGGAAGGATCACAAGGTTTGGCCTCAGAGGAAGCGAGTGATCCTTGTGGATGCCCATGACTCTACAGGTAAAGGTTAATGCATTTGCAGTGTGGACTGTGCACCAAAATGATTTATTTTCTTCTTATATACATTGATGCTTTATGGCCTACAGTGCTTAAAAACCTTTGGTTTTGGAAACTTGAAGTTCATTTTCTCTTTTAATTATAAGCACTCCAGAGGGCATCTCATTAAGGTTCCAAAAAGGAGCAAGCTTGTCACAGACATGAGGAGTAATTTTATAGTGCTAATTAAATGTGATTGGATTTTTCAATTGAGTAATTAGTAGGAATGTTGGCCAAAAGTTTCTATTGTGAAGGGAGCTTTGCAGGACAGAAAGAGGAGAGTTCCAAGTGGAAAATCAGTTTCTTCTTCAGGCTGCAATGTGAATGTCTACTTCAGTGTACACCATTCTTTAGAAGTTACTGACCTTGGAAATAATGTCAGCAGGCTCCTAGTTCTTCACATAGTTGTCCATGTTGCAGAAGAAGAGGTTTTAAGGATAGACAACAAAAAAGAATTTCTCCGTTTTTATCATCATTCTCTTAATTTGGGGCCATACTATTAGCAATTCAGCGTGGTGCATAAGTAACAAATACTATCCCATTCCCCAGATCTGGACAGCTGGTTCTCCAGATTTTGTACAGAACTGTTTTACAACCTGTTTGCTTGGCATACAGCATTTCCCTGGTAAATTATTCACTTTATTCTGTGGCCAAGAGCGTGGATGCTTGTGACATGTCAAATGAAATTCAATCACTATGTATGATGTAAACAAACTCTTCAGACTTGACTCTAGCAGGAATGGAGCTTTTGCTGATGTGATCATCTTCTCTTAGCCTGTGGTTAGCACTCTGAAGGGAGGCCTTGATAAAGTAAAGGCAAGATCCTCATTAAATGGGATTGCCCTCTCTGCCCCTAGGGCAGTTTAGATCAATTTGGGGTGAGGATGAATGAGGCCCTGTCTGTGCAAAAGAATCAGAAAAGCAGAAGCCAGTTTGCTCGTGAGAATCCACACTGAAGTGAAAGGAATCTCTTGACTAATCCTGGTGGGATTCAGGGCTCACAAAGATCCCTTTCAAGAGATCGTGGGCAAAAGTATATTTGTGAACAGAAACTTTTTTTTTTCTAGTAAAGTATGGCTTGACTGGGGGCACTTTCATAGGTTTTGGGGTTGGACTTTGGCTTTTTGAGTCTTTATGATGTGGATACTAGCTGAGCCCATTGCCTCTGCGTGGGAAGCACTTATTTTTTCAGTCAGATTGAAAGCAAGTACCCCTCGTTGCCATGAACGAGTCAGAGCCATGGGTACCAGACTGTCGTATCCTTTCAGGATGAACATCCTTTTCAAGCATGCCTACCAGAACAGTCTTCTGATCTCATCCTCAGCTGTGTACAAAATAGCTCTCTTCCTCCTACTTGATAGTCACACATACATAGATCTAAAGATCCTGCTAGCACACCTCATGAATTTTTATTTTTGTTTTAAATTATAACAAGTCTATTCTGTTCTTTTTCATTGTAATGAAAGACTGCCAGATGATGCAAATTTAACAGCAAATCTTTCCTAAGATTAGACTTATATCTCTGCTAGAATAAATAAGACTCACAGAAATCATCACAGAGTTAGAAGTTAGCATGTGGCTCTGCAGCAGAATGTCCATTGCTCCAAATTCCTTCTCTGCTTCTGCTTCAAGGGAGCACTCTCTATAGAAGGCTGTGCTTTTTTTGCTACTCAGCCCATTGTTATACCCATGACACCTGAATATGCTATAAAACTATTTCCTTTTCTGATATGATGAAGAACAAGTTTTAACAACTCTATCTTCCCCTTATATCGCTAATATTGATGAGAACTAATTCTTTCTCTATGTTGTCATAAAATATACAAGCATGTTTGGAGCACATGCTAAATGAGAGCTACACTTTTCTGCCTGTGGGAAAATATAACTGCTCTTTAGCCCCAAAGCACTGCCTGTTTCTAGACAGGATTGATAGTACATAAATAATTTTGGTCTTTCACTGAAGACAATTATTGGATGCCATGTTTATTTCCATTTAATGTTCAGTGGCAAGTACTTATGCACTATACAATATCAAACTGGAAGTGTGCACAGGACTACTGTTAGAATATCATGTGTTAAGCACTATTAAGTGCTATTAAGTTAACACTACTAAGTGCTTAACACATGGTGTTTCCTACTTTCAGATGTTGGAGTTGTAGCTTGAACAGGGAAGTATCACATAGTTGTATGGTTTGGAGTAAGAGAAGGATGGATCTGGAAAAAGGAATCACCTTTGAAAATAAATCAGAATTGAAAAATGATCTGGGAAACAATGTGATAAATGCTTAAGAATCAATACTTCTCAACACATTATTTGTGCATATTAGGATTTCTTCCTCAGCCAGCCATGATGTACCTGTCTAAAGCTAGCGGTTAGTTTCTTGTACTTTCAGTAATCCAATACTGTTGAAATTAAACTGGTGCAGAATTAGCAATGCATGCTGACTGCTTTAGTTCTGTGTTAGCACTGTCTGGGGAACGCAAACAGAACATCTGTAATTATTACAGCAAATTACTGAAGTGACCCTACCAGATACAAAAATGAAGCAAAAGCTGCTCGCTAATTAATTTCCTCAAAGTGCTTTTGTAACTTGTACATGTAGCATGACATAGGCCAGATAAAGAAAAGGCAGGACCAGAGAAGACTCACTTAGTGTCGTGAGTGATAGATGATGTGCTGTAAATAATGTGGGCGTTGGGATTCTGCATGTCCTGGGTCTGAGGAATACTGTGATTATTAAGTGCCAGGGGAGGAACTGAAACAGGGAGCTGCGCAGGTGACGACTAAAGCTGGTTTATACTTGCAAGAGTCCTGCATTTGGCAGAGATCCCTAGTGCTTTGTTAAACTGCCTGGCTGTATTGGTTAATTGCTTGTTAGAAAGTCAAATCAGAGTGCTTAAGAGTGTAGTTTACTTGCTCATTTGATTTTTTTTAATAGTTTAGGAGAACCCGGTTGTGTTGAGGTAGCAGAAGAACAAACTTCCAACATAACTTGCAGCATGCTCGTCTGCCAAAGGCAAAGATAGTCAGGGTATTGCCACTGTGATTGATATAAACTGACATGGAGTTTGAGTGGAAAGATGAAGAGGAAATTCTGCATAGCGGAGTGATAGGAGAATAATCGATGCTGCTTGCTGCAGAATAAGAATAGTCTTTGCACATGCATTGGAAAGGAAGACATTCTGTCAATGCTGGGTGCTGCATGTGTGAATGAGGTAGTCTCACCTGAAATAAATAGAAGTGACTGGTATGGTGCCATTAGCATCAGTGCTTTCTCAACAAAACAAGAAAAAATGGGTGAGGAAGCCCCAAACTTGATCGCATGATATACCCGACCTTGCTTGTGCTGTGTGATGTCCCCTGGTCAGCTCTGAACCCAGCTAGAAGATGAATCCCTGAAGCATAGGGATGAGAGTTTGCCTTCCCTCCCAGAATTACCGTGCGGTTGCGCCTCTGCAAATCTCCTCTTTGTGAAGGGTGTGGGCTCCACACCCCTAATTTTTAGTGTTCTTTCCCCACTTGAAGCATCAGTGATAGCTAATAGAAATCTCACAGAACTCCTGGAAAAATCCTATATCTCTGCAATCAGCAAGAAATAAAATGCAGCAGGAATCACACTAGGTAGATGACATGTTCTAGCAGAGCTGTGTCCTTGGAGAAATAGTCTGGTGATTATAGAATGACTATAGCTGAGTGTCTTTTCAAATCAGGTAATTTGAAATTAACCCTCTTTTTTTATCTGGTTAATACAGTCCGTTGTTCTGAATATGTGGCTCAGGTTGCTATCTGATCCTTAAAAAGTAGCATTTCCCAGAGTGCCTCTTCATCAGTTTAATGTAATTTGAGACCCTTTTATTCTTGAACGCTACAATTGCAATGAGATTTAGGAGGCAGAGTGGTTAAAATGAGTTCCATTGCTCCAAAAAATGATATGGTGGATAAGTTAGGAGAACTTCTCAAAACTGGAAAAAAAGTAGCAGACTTGGCAATTGAAGGTAGTCCATACTGAGAGACTGTTTGCCAGCTAAAGCAAGCATGGACTTCAGCTGCTTCAAGCTGCAGTCCCTTTGCCTTCTGATGATGTGCTAGATGTAACATGAAAGAGTCCCAGGTCAAGCGCTGCTTGATTAAAATGGGTTGGAAAAATAAAAAAGAGTCAGAGCTTGGCCTGTTCTACTCTTTGAGACTCCCCTGCCTGTCATGTGAATAGGCAGCCTAGCTGTTATTCAAAGAGCAATAAGACGTGTGATTTAGGTTTTTCAGGTCTCTGCTTTTTAGTCTCTAATAATAGAAATCATTAGGAATCGACTGAAATATTACATTTATCACAGTAAATTTAGATGACTGTGACATTAAATGCTGTTATGGGTCTGGATCATGATTGCTGCCAAGCAGAGTTCCGTTCTGGCTGAGTGAATTGGCAATAACTCCACCAGCTCGATCATTATCCGTCAGGGCTGTTGCATAATGCCTGTTTTTTCTTGCAACAGGGTGGGTAGGCAAGTGAACAGAAGTCTGCCTCTCATCCAGGACTGAATTCAGGAGCAATATTCATGCTTTTGCTTGGGTGACTCAAAAGTCTTTAAGCTAATTTGGTCTTTCTAATTTGTTGCTTTCAGAGCAGACTCAGATGCCCATGCTAAATTCCTGTTTACTCTGCTAATAACCCAGCTGAGTTAGTGAAACAAGTTGCAAAGCACTTCTCAATAAGCATATAGCAGAGCTTTACCACTTGTGTTCATGGTGTGATCCTACAAAAATACCAGATCTTCTCCCCTTTGTGGGCCAGTCTATACTCTAGACTGCAATTGTTTTAATATCTTCCAGACTTTTTTGTTTCAGCTCACAGCTCTAATTGTTCTGAGCTTTAACTTTCTCTTCAATACAAGGAAACAAGAATCCCAATTAACAACATCCAGAATTATCACTTACCAGTTAATGTAGTTCTCTTCTCTTACCCATGTTGGGTCCAATCTGTCACTGCAGTCTTCCCCTGGCACTTGAGGATATCTCAGTCCTTGCCTCCCATCCTCTCCAAACAGGTTTGTAGCTTGACAGGCAAAAATCGGGGAGCTTTCAACATAATTCACTGTCTTGAGATCCAAACACTGGTTGTACAAATTGCACGTTCATTATGTAGAATAAAGCAATTTATATCCACTGTCAGTAGATACAATGCTTCAGTGCACGCTGTTTGGCTTGATGTATTTGATAGCTTGAAATTTGCCGCCTTCCAAATGTATAAGTGCTTTTCCCACTGCATGTTGCTCAAGTCTCTAAGCACTTGCCTGCTTATCTTGCAGAATGAAGTAGGGCCATTTTAAATTCTGAGTTTATCCATGTTAATCTGGATAGCATGTGATATCTTGTTGTAATTAAAAGAGAAGATGGTATCCAGGAGAAAAGTCAAGCAACTATAAATAGACAAGAGTAAGCAGTAATGTTATCTTTAAATGAAATGAAAATATAAATAAAATAAACTAATTTGTTTGTCTTGCTGGTTAAGATCAGACCACTGTTTCTTTAAGATTTCTTGTCAGAAAAAATAAATGGATGCACTTTTTCTACTCTGACACACTGACGAGGTACAGTTATATTATGACTTATGTTACAAATTCAAGACCAAAGTCTGCAATATGTACTCAAAATTAGGAATTGAGGAAAGACATCACACATACAACTAAGAAACTGTAGAGCTTAGTATGTCCATTTAGCAACTCTGCACAGAAAATCCCTGATCATTAGAACCTCTGACAAAAGCACAGGCCGAGCCCATGGCATTTTCCTCTTCTCCAGGCTTTTCCAGGCATTTTGAGGGGTAACTGTCCAACTATGTGTTCTAAGACATGAACCCATCACTACAACTATGGATGTAAACAGAAAAACTTTGCATGTTTAACTTTGTGGAGATATGAAGGAAGAGCACAATTAAACCCTGTCTCCAGAGTAAGAAACTGCCCTCCAAAAACTGTGGGGAAACAAGATGACCTGTATAAAGAAAGAACAGCTAGTGGGTATGTGAGAGACACTTGGAATTAATCCCTATTTTAAGTCTGAATCCTCGGATAACTGTAAATCAGTAGGTAGGAAGTGACTTTTTATATGTGACTTGTGTAAACACCACATATATGTCCAAATTCCTCATTCCTTTAAATTCCAGCTATCTATCTCAGAAAAACTTCAAGAATTGTAAGCATAACTTCAAATCTTGATGTGAGCAAAACTTTGTGAGATCATTTCATACATCAATTTTGCAGCTTTTTTATTCAAGTGAATGATGTGCCCCGAATAATAAAGTATGGTATGATGGGTGTCAGAAGCAGAGCATGAACTGCTTAGCTCAGCCAAAATGATTATTCAATAAGAATTTAAATAAGTCAACATACACATAACCACACTTGAATTGCAGAGTGAAGTCAGCTGCTGAGGTCCGCAGCATCACTTTCCATTGATTTCGGATAGATGCTTGGGGCTCATTATGTAGCCAGTTCAAAGAAGAGGATACCAGGGTGCCATATTTCTTGTCCCTTAGAAGTGAATTGCACAAAGAGATAGTTTCATATAGTTTCATTTAAGAAATTGTTAGCCAAATCTGAAGCTGTTAGAGATTATTTCTGTTCTGGTGCTTTAGGTCTGCTGAGGATATGTTATTTCCTTGTTTTCAGAAGGTCTCCCACAAATCACCAGAGATGGTGTTTTGGGGATACATCCTTGGGAATTTGAAGAAAGATTTCTGAGGTATCTTGTATGTGGAAGGACTCTAAGGCCTCCTGATCAAATATTCAAAGGTGTATATTGGTCAAAACACCCTGGAAATTAGAACATCCACTGAGATGGGAATGAGGTATGAAAAATTCTCAACAGATCTTCCACCATCTGATTCTGGGTCTGTTACAGAAGTGATTTTCCACTGGAAAAAAATAAAGTTTTATTCAGAAGGCTGCAGGAGCTATTAATCCTCTGAAAGGGATATCTGGAAACAGTAACAGTCTGCTAAGTTCTTCCTTACTGCTTGTTTGAGATGACCTGCACAGCACCCTGCTTCAGTACCCTGCTTCAGCATTCTTACACTTTTTCTGGATGCAAGTGACACTGGCAAATGTCATTGCAGCAATGTCCATCAAAAATGCCACTCAAGAGAAACATTTGCTAGATCTGGCTGCCAGCATGAGCCACATCATTCCATGTGGGATGTTTGTCTCTGCCTCTCCTGCTCTAAGAAAATCATCTGGGAGTCACAGAGGAGCTGATAACTAGCAGTGAAAGACTTGCAGCAGATGCTAAATATTGTAACACTGTTAAATATGGCAATTGCTAACTAGTTTCTTTTACTGTGTGTTCCGAACCTCTAAAAAGTTTATCTCTTTATCTATTATTGAGGAGTCCTTACGCCAATTTTAAGGGGTTGAATAGAGCAAGTTCATGAGTGAATATATAATCTGGTTAATAAACTTTCCATGCTTGCTCTTAGCCTGTAGTATCCTGAGTTTATTGCTAATTAACCCTGTCACTTTTTATGTGATGATTTTTATCACATGTCCAGACCTCATAAAACTGGGACTCAGGCTTTCCATTCCACACAGCTGTGTGCTGCAAGACTGACAAATACTTCAGTGAATAAAACCAAGAGGCCAAAGCTCATTTTTAACATTTGCCTGCAGAGTCCAAGCGAAGGGAGCGCGCTGTGCAAATCCAAGGCCCCAGTCCTAGAAGTGACAATTAATTAGCAGATCACTGCATCCACGTCACCACTTCCTTGGAGACAAATTGTGTCCACTACCAACTGCTGGGTCCTGACCAAGCCCAAGGCAACATTTGACCGCGAGCGGATGAGCAGGAGCTTCTTTGATGACCTTTCCAGCTGGCGAGTGCCTTTGATCCTAAGGAAAGGCACGAAGTGATGCGTCACTGTTGAGGTAACTAATTTTAGCAGCTGCATCTGTTTAATTGCGACTCTCAGCAGAACATGACTGCAGAGGGAGCCTGGAGGAAAGTAAGAGATCACTCAGCTATAAATTGCGAATGTTTTGAAGCTTTGCTCTCCTCTGGATATATCCTCCCAGGAACGGCAAACGATTTGTTTTCCTGCCGCTACTGGCAGGCCTCCTGCACTTGGATCGGAGGTTTTGTCCACTGCAAGATAAAATATTGAGTGGCATAGGGATAGGAAATTTAACAAAAAATAATATTTAAGTATACAAGAGTACATTAAACAGATGGCATTTGTTCTAATGATATTAACTGCTCCTCGAAGCTACTGGAGAGACCTGGGCATGCTAAGCTCAACGTGATGGTTGTTGGAGGTCTCTTTAAGTACTTCCTAAAATACTCCCATAGTGTCCAGACCCTAAGCTGTCTGTGAAAATCTCAACCCAGAGGAGGTGGAGTATCAGTTCCTCTCTGCTTACATGTGGTATCTTTTTAGTAGTCCTGGATGCCACAGATATTTCAGAT
This sequence comes from Crypturellus undulatus, assembly GCA_013389825.1. Lineage (NCBI taxonomy): Eukaryota > Metazoa > Chordata > Aves > Tinamiformes > Tinamidae > Crypturellus > Crypturellus undulatus. The sequence continues at coordinate 700,854 of VWPW01009232.1, forward strand.
AGAGTATGCGGTGAAAAGGCAACACTACATTTACTTGTTCTTTACAATACTTACATGTAGCATTTGCATGTAAAATATAAAAGGCAAAGCTGATGTAGATAGATACATATTAGGAATTGGCTCTGAAATCATCTCTCTCATATTAAAAATTAACATTATTTCCCTACTGCACCAAATGTACCTTTATCTGTTTCCTTGTTCTCTTGAAGAATATGTTCCTGCTGTTCAATCAAGAGCTGTGTATAAACTATTCCATCAGCATGTCTCTGTGCCTGCATTATAATGCAATATTCATTCTTTTACAAAGTGTTTACCTACGGTAGATATATTGTTCCTGCATTTAGAGACAGAATGTCAAAAGCTAAGATGTGAACATACATCTAATTTGGATTTGATTTACTGACTGTTATGGAAAAAATAAAAAGAATAAGGAGGCATTGCTTATACCTTAGGGCAATTTGATCTCAAATTTTGCAGCCAAACCTCCAACTGTTCTTCTCTTCTGAAAGGAAGTAAGGGTTGGCAGCACTCGCAGTTACGTGCAAGTGACAATATCCTTTGTAGAAGGGGTTTTTAGCAGAACACAGTGTGTCTTCCTGGTCTGATTGTTCTCATAGAAGATGGATCATAAAGCAGATGAGCTAGTGAGCAGAATCTTTATACTGTGCATTCAATTTTGAAATATATATTGAAGCTATGTCAACAGTTTTCTTTTAAAAATACATAAATAAGCATTATTCAGGGCATTTCTTTTCTTCATCAGTGGTTTGCTGAATAGCTCTTCACACTGGGCAGCAGTTGATGTTTCGGCCTTTGCAGTTGTGTCAAACACTAGCCCCCAGTGCAACAAAAGTTGCCTGATTTACAGAAAACATTAATCACTGTTAGTGCTGAGGTGTCAAAGACTGAACAACACAGATCAGCGTGATCTAATGCTTCCTTGTTCCTGATATTCCATAACACGCAGCTGGTGAGAGCCGCTTTCCTCGAGGAGATGTGGACAGAGAAACGTTGCAGCTGAGAAAGACCTACCAAGATGGCAAGTGGGAAACCCGCTTTTGAGAACGTACAAATTGTAAATTCTTTCCTGAAAAAGAAGCAAAGGATTTTGTCCTCCTTTTATAGAGATTAGTTTTTGTTTAATCTTTCAGTCTTCTGGCGTAGTGAATCACAGACTACTCTAATAGCAACATACTGCTTAATCCTTATGAAACATGTAGCGATAATTCAGCCCAAGAAACAACTCATGCCAGCTGAAAGCTTACATTAAACATTTCTGAAGTTACAGAATTTTTTTTTGAACTCTCTAATTGAAGTGTCCTTAATTATTTTAAGCATCCTTATCATTGATGGTCATTTTTTAACTGAGTTTCCTTTTATGTTCTCTTAGAGCAGACCAGTGAAAAGTTTTCCAGTTCATCCAGTTCATCAGTAAATGAGGAATCCAAACCTGTTATTTTCAGGTGTCATTTATGTCTGAAGATCTTATCCAGTTTCACTTAAATCATATCACATAAATCACATGAATTTTTAATTGTCCTTGGAATAAAAACTTTTGTTTAATAAAAAAAAATATATTTGAAAAATACTTTTTAGAATTTTTTTTACAAAAAAATCTGCACAACATTAGGCATCAATATATTTTGAGGATTTTTTTTTTTTTAATAGGAAATGAGACAAAAATGACATATTAATCTGCTAGCTTAGTTACAAAGGAAAAGGGGAGCAGAGGCACATTCTGACATGGCTATATTGGCCAGGTCACGCATGCGCTCTGTTCTTACAGTGGGTATTTTATCATGAACCCCCCATAGCTGACTTTCTTCCTATCCTTTCGCTATAAGGTGCCGCTGTACCTGCAAACAGCAGTGAGCTATCCTGTCTTAGATTTAGGGTCAGTCATTTCAGGTGCCTGATATGAAGGTAAAACCTGGAATCTAAACTCGAGGATGAAAATCCTGTCTGGGAGCTCCCCATCCAGTGGGAATTTGTAGGCACCTCTCAGGGAGACACGGTGCAGTAATAACCACTGGGTTTGAGAATAAGTATTTTAAGAATTATGTGCTCTACTGCAGGTAGCACTGAATACGACCAAGTGTGAGAATAAACCAAGTCAAAACTATGCCAAATAGCAGTTAATTAAATTTAATGTAATATAAATACGTGATTGATTTTAAAAATATGGCATTTAATCTTTGTCAGTATAAAGAGATGAGTTCACTTTGAATACTTCCCATTTTCCCATTGATGTTACATTACTAAGTTGAATTCTGCTTTGGTTTTGAGTCACGTGGCTTGCCTTGTGTTTAATTTAAGTAGAGATTTATCTGCAGCGAAAAGGCTGAGGCTCACCTGCTTGTAGGGTCAAAGCCACAATGTGTTTTTTATGTATGATTCCCATTCTTCCCATCTGGCCTTACAAGTTTCAGAGTAATAGGAATTAATTTGTCTGCTTTCTCTGTGCTTGCATACATGGTATTTAGGTTTGCAAATAACAAAATACAAATCTGTTTTTATTGTGTAATTTAGCCTACTTGCTCTAATACCTTAAAAAAAAAGTAATTTGTTTCCCTACTCTGCCAGTAGTGCTTGAGCCCCCATTGCACATCAGAAATCAGGTCTGTTTGTTCTTTCCATGTGAATTCATTCAGGATGAGGAGCAATTGCAGAACGAGACTTCTCTGTGATTGATGCCTTTGAATTTTGTGCGAGAGGAGCCAGCGTAAAGGTCTATGATAAAAGCCCCAGCCCTTTTAATGCAAAAAATACTGGGGAAAAATACCTGAAAGTGCACAAAAGGTGTATCACACAGCATCCTTTTACTACCCTATATCCTGGAAAGCCTGTGTCATTTACCTCTCTGAGGATATTATCTCCCACATAAAGATACTTATTTGGATGAGAGCCATGTAAAGCTTTTTCTTTCCTTGTCTTCATTGTAGTTGTTTGCAAGACCTAACAAAGAGTCACAGACCTGGTTGAGTGAGAAACTCTGTGTTAATTATTCAGGCTAGGGGATGAGGAGCAGCTGGGGATCATTATAAATTGCTGGGAACAGCAGCACTAGAGGCCTCATGGAAAGTTCAAACATCTGGGGCTGGGCAGCCAGCTTGCTGGCAGAGAGCAGGAAAATATTTTCTTTCGTACAGAGAGCTCAGGTTGGAGAGAATAAGAGGAATTTTTCTCTCTAATTTTTTAAATTTAAACCTACCTGCTCCTGTATTATTCATTGGTACAAGGGCTTTGTTTGTCCTTCCTGTGCACTTCAGGAAAGCATTGCATTCAGGTTCTGTGTAAAGCATCATCTTTTGAGATAAGCTATGAGATTTAGTTAAGTTAGGGCTTGAAAGTATTGGAGGTAGAGGAAGGTCCAGGATACTGGAAGGGTCCAGGGTCCTTATTTTGCCATCTGACCAGAACATAGGTACCTACAAATCCTATTTATAGGATTTTTCCTTCTGTGAGGTACCATGCGTTGAGTAATCCACCTAATACTGCTCACATGAGATTCTGTCAGGTAGCTACTGTACTCTGGGTCCAAGCCATGCTTTTGGCAAAGGAAAATGTGAGCTTTTTATTTTATTTTTTTATTTTTTTGCCTGAGTTGCATCAACTGATTTACCCTAAGCTCAGCCCTATGTGCACTGCTGAAGACAAGCAGTGGAGGCAGTAGGTTTCCCTTTGGCTTGCTTTTAATATATGAAACAGTCATATGTGAGTGTGAATGCCCACGCTGACTCTTTAAATCTTTTTTTCCCTTAACACAGGAATGCACTGTTGCCCCTGGCTAAGCCTGAATGAAACTTAACATTAATTTGCAATGTTCTTGTCTTCATGCTAAGATGCCCAACATATTTCACTGATAATTGCACAATCTTCAGGACCTTGAGGCAACGCAGCTCCTGTAGAGTCTCAAACCTGGTGAAAAATGTCTGTAGTCAGGAATGAGTGCAGTGGGCTGCTGAGCTTAGAAATGTTTCTGTTTTGTCATGCCAGACATTTTTTTCACTCTTCTAGTTCTGTTTTGTTTTAGTGGGACAATAGGCAGTGAAGGGTCTGTATAGCTCAGATGAAAGGTGTTTGAGAGAGGGGGTAATATGGAGACAAAAGTATTAGAAAAATCTGTAGGCAACTCAGAGCAGATGGAGTAAAACTGAGCATTTGGAGTGAAAAAGGATGCAATTGGCACCTGAGGAAGAACTCAGAGAAACTTATGTTGTGCTTGATAAGCTTCAAATGACCATAACAGTGCCTGGGCTGTAGAAGGGGTCTGATAACTTCTGTTGGGCCTGGTGTTAATTGAATTGCATAAAGAGGTAGGTGCACACTGAGAGCAATGGAAAGAGGGGAATAGAGGAGATCAAGGAGGCTGCTGTCATCTAAACATAGCCATAAAGCTGCCATCAAGATGATTAGTGAGCACGTTTTGTAATGAAAACTTCTAGCAGGACTTTGGGAGAGGCTGGAGTGGTTCCTTCAAAGTGTGTGTCAGGACTGAACCTTGTTGAGCCGCCACTGCTGGTCTGTGGAGCAGGGAGAAGCAAGGAACAGCCTCGCTTAGCTATAAATTCCTTTAGCTTTCGCAGCAGAGGACAAACCCGCGGAGCTGTTGGATTAGCTGCTCCTCTGCCTTGCTAAATAGAGCAGGTCCCACTAGATGGCTCTCAAGCAGAAGGAGTTAGGGCCTCAGGAGAGGCTCCGAGGGCCCACCAGGACCTTCCGAATGTCTCCTTCTTGTGGCTTTTGAGAAGGGTCTTCCCTATTAGAAAGTTTGGGAGGCAGAGGTGGGAGCAAAGAGAATTCATCATTGAAGGGTGTTGGTGTGATGGGGATTGTAGCTTTTAATTGAAAATGAACCCGGTGTTTTGTCCTGAGAAGCGTCGTTCTGAAGCAGATGCTTGCGATCTGCTATGGGATTTCATGGGTGTCTCTAGAAGCCACCGCCAGTGTGTCCAGCCAAGGGAACTCTGGGTTAGTAGTTTGTGTTATAGAAATTCCTAGGTATCACACCTGAACTAAGCTTGTAAACACTGAAGTGTCTGTTATTCACAGGTGGTAGTGAAAGGACAATTATTCTTTCTTTTTTGTTTTCTGACTGAATCTGTTTTACATTTCAGAATCCCATGATGAAACGTGAGATTGAAGCAAATGTGTTGTTGCAGCAATGTAAGAGGGCTTGCAGCCTTGTTCTCAACTGGGGTAAGTCAGATGAAGTCTGTGTATTTTAAGAGTGATGCTGATTCCCGGCTGCGTTTAGACTATTTTTTTTTCTTTTTTTTTCTTTTTTTTTCTTTTTTTTCTTTTTTTTTTTTTTTTTTTTTTTTTTTTTTTTTTTTTTTTTTTTTTTTCCTTCTTGTGTCTTTTTTATATCCTGTGCTGAGAACCAGAAGCAGGCATTGGGAAACTCAGAAGTGTCTTCTGAGAAAACAGTCAGAATCTATGTGACTTTAGTGAAACAGAGAAGGCCTGAATAAGTCACTGTTCTCTTAATGAAAGTCAACTCTAAAATGCACCTACTTTATCATAATATTCTGTTGCACTTTTTACTGAGTTACTTGAGTACTTTACTGAGTTTACTTGAGTTACTGAGTAACTCAAACTCTCTAGGCTTCTGCAGAAGCCAAAGACACTTAGCAGCTCACGGGAGTTACCCAACAACCTGCAGAACCAAGTCCTTGACTTGCTGTTATTTCAATAAACTGTGATTAAAGACCAGCAAACCTATTATCCTGTCCTGCTGACATGCCTTGCTCTTCTGGGAGATAATCTGAAACTGATTTATCTTTTGTTCTGTGTCGTGTATCTTCCAACTGCTTTTGAAATATCTTTCTGTGATATTATTTTTTTAATGCCAGTAATTAATAACTCAGAGGAATGGACGTCAGGTTACAATTCTATTCAGAAATGCAATTCAAAATTCTGCCTCTTAGAACATTTCATAATTTCTGAATTGCCTATGGCATAAATCTATTTAACCTTCAGTATGCCTTAGGTATCTTTGTGTCACAGTATGAAATTAGTTTAATTTGTTTAAGCATGCACACTAACATCTAAATGATCTGATAGCATTATCTTTATCAACTCTGGAAATGACTGTACTAAATCTTACTGACTGCAGTCCGAACTGCCTGTGCAAGGTAGGAATTATAGACAGAGAAAGATGTGTGATTTTGAGAAAATCTTACATGGCACATTTGTTTGGGGTTCCCTGCTTTCTTAGGGTTACCTCTGATCTTTTCTCTTCAGAACCTGTGATTAAAGCAGCAGTCTGTATCATTTCACCCTCTCTTAAATGTGTTCTCTAAAAATATAGTAATTGTAGTTCCCAAGTCTCTGTGTTTTTTTTGTTTGTTTTTACTTTAATTGCCCATAACTTTTTTTCTTCTCTATGAAGTTTTGGAATTTCTTGGACTTTGTAGTCTTTTTGCTGAGAAGATGTTTATGAAAATCTCTCAGAGGTGGAACAGCTCTAAGGGCAATTAGGAAACCTGGATCTCTGGGTTGTAATAAAGCATCAAGCTACTGAATAGCACTGTAATTTGTAGGAGAGGTAGATCCTCAAGGCACAAAGTTTTAGTCATTGTTATCAGTTTTGTTCTTCTGTGAAGTTATTTTGAGAAAGAAGGGATTTGCGGATGAAATTATAAGTAGAAAATTGTAATATATATTTTCTTTCAAGGCAGTATAAGACTCTTGCAGGACAGTGCAAGACCTGGTCCTTCAAGGACGGAAGAGCCATTCTTTCATTTTATCAGCATTCTGTGTTCCTGAGAGCATCTTTAGCCCTTGTCACACTCTGGCTCTAAGGTTATGAATTGTAATAGGAATATTCTTTAATGTGAGGGTTTGTTGCATAGCAAATGAGCAACTCCCCGCATGGCATCCAGCCGTGGCAAGGCAAAGCCAACAGCAGCTCTGCAGCTCGGGAAATGCTTGGCCCAGCTCTTGTCTGGGTGGGGAGCAAAAGGCAAGTGGATATGGAGGAAACCCATGGAGGAAACCCGTGGAGGAAATGTTGGCTAAAAAACAAACTATTTATTTGATAAGATCCAAAGCATTGTGGGGTGCTCACCAAAGCACTCTTCAGTGATTCACTGTCCTGCAAGGTCACTATAGATTTTAGCTGATCTGCTTTCAGTGGAAGAAAAATTGTCTATCATCCCATTTGTTTTTTGCTGGTAGTAGTCATGATTTTCTGAAAGCTGATGAAAAGAAATTATTCAGCAGAAGTCAGAAGAAAACCTGGTGGCTGGTACTTAGTGTCTATCTGACTACTGCTTGGCTGAACACTAGAGCTGGCAAGTAGATGATTTTAGAAGATATTATGACTGTGTTATCTGTATGTGAAGTTCTGTGCTAATACATGAAGTCCTAAAGCTTTTTTTTTTTTAAAAAACAAATAAAATTGCCATTTATGTAGCAATAGACTCTTTCATTTAAGATTTAAAATTTCAAGTGTTGTGTTTCAGGATGATTATATTTTATTACTTAGTTATGGTACTTATTACTGATGATATAACAGACTATAACTCTCAGGAAAAAAAAAATACCCAAAGGGTTTTTACAGTCCTGCTCTGTTAGCTCTGTGCTTCCTTTTTATAGCTGCAGTAGTTATAGCTAGAATCAGGGATGGTAATAATGAAATCCAGACTGGATTTGTCCCCTTGGCTGTTGCTGAGTCTGCACTAATAGTCTGCTGAGGTGCTCCTTAAGCCTCCCTGCTAATGATCCAAACCAAAAATGGTTTTTGTGAGTCCCTTCCTGGGTCCTTGGTGCTATTCGGGACATGAGTCTGTCTTATAATGAAGGAACTTCGGGATAAATTGTGTGCAGCTCCACGTGAGCTTTGCACAGTGATCACATAGTGGCACAGAAGGGAACGTGAGGCTTTGGGGAGGACACAGGTTTCCCTGGCAGTGAAATGGTAAGAATAAGAGTACGAGCAGGAAGGGAGGCACCTGTAATCCTTTCTTTAGAGAAAGATAGTGCCCAAGGAAGTGGTAAAGCCCCATCTAACTCTGATAATCACTGCTACATGAGCCAAACAGCTCCCATGGAGGAATTTACCATTTCCAGGAAGGTGTGTTGGAATGTTTATCTAGCCCTTAGCCATGAAGAACCCAGACTCTGTTTAGGAAGCTTGAGCACTCTTATCAGCCCTGTTTCGGTTTTTATTTGAACACATGGCTGACAAATTTCATTACACTTGGAGCTGAAAACTTTTTACAGCTCTTTCAGAGAATCTCTAGTACTTTTAATTTCCTTGACCTTCTAGGTTTTCTTCATTATTCATAGGTTACTACCATGCATAAAAATAATTTCCTGAACAACAAAGAAAAAAGGTGGGGAAAATCTTTCATTAGGAATATAATTAGAGAAGGCATGCAGAATATAATTTTTATGAGCAGATATGCTTAATTGTTCCTAATGACTAGAGAAAATGAATTAGCTTTACTGATTGGGTGCGTTTGAAATAACTGTGTTGATGAACACAAGTTCTGAATAGTTCAGCCAATTTATGCATAAGTTATGCAGTACATTTAGGAGTAAATTAGGAATAAAAATGCACAAAAATCATGTCCTATTCCCCCCCAATAGGTGTGTGTGTGACTTAAGTAGTAAATCTAATATCTGAAAAGGTGAAAGTTAAAAAGGGGAAAGATCTGGAGAATAACTGCGAGATATTGGAATTGCAGTCTGAATTTGCAACAATCTGCAGGCTCCCTTCAGGAACCAGAGCTAGGTCAAAATGAGAGTCCTGGCCCCACAGCACTTCCAGCTTTGTGAAGGATTTGCATTCATTCCGAGATCAAAACCCTTTCCACATGCTTTGGCTCCCAGGCAGGCCAGTAATTGCTAGGGTGCTGAATATCATTTTGATTGGACTCTCACTCCCGAGCTGGCTTGCAGAGCAGGTTGTCCACCCCAAAAAGCAGCAGAGCTGGGTGTCTGGGGGGGCCCTTCCCTATACGATACGGATGTTGCTGTATCTGAGTACCAGTCACGAGCCTCAGAAGGACCAAAATGCATCGGCAAGAGCTAAGCAATGTGGATACGGCTAGGATGATGGATGCTCTTCCTTTGCTCCTTCTAGGATTTAGGTTCAGGGAGAGAAAAAAGGCTTTCAAGTACAGAAGGCTGCATGCCAGGCACCTAAACTGCTCTTTTAATTATGTCTGGTTCTGAAATGATATGTACTTGGCATCAACAATATCTGCTAATTGTGACTGCTTGTTCTGAATCTGTTACTCAACTGAATCACATAGGAACTAAATGTTCTTCTCAGCATATTTTTCCAATTTTTAATAACAGAATGAATCATGAAGGATGATTTCCATAAAAGCTGGTGCAACCCCAACCCACCTATAGGATGAGATTTGATTAGAAATAGATATATATGTTATGGTCCTGATTCAGCCAGAAGCAGAAAGACTTCACTGTTAAACATTGCAGACTTTGGTGTCATTTTGCTTCAGTACTCCAGCACTTTCTGCAGTAGAAGTATTTGCCCAGGCTTGGGTGCACGTTAAGCCCACAACCCCATCTGCATCGCAAAACCACTTGAGCATTAAGCTGTTACAAGTGCTCAGGCACAAAAGCTTTCCATCTTTCCAGCTATTTACATTTTTAGAGCAGTGTGGCTGGGCTAATTTTGTGTGTGACCATGTTGAACTAATTCCTGAACTAGCAAGAAAACTGTTAATTAAAAGAAAGCAAATCAATTATACTATTTAATAGTGTGCATTTTCAAAGGGTGTCAGTGCTTTAGGGGAGAAAAGTCTTTCAAGGATGTAGCTGTCCTGCACAGGGTACTTGACTCCAGCAGGGATTGCTCAGTTCAGATCGAGCAGCTCTGTCCTGAGCTCTGCCAGGCCAGGGAGCTTATTCCTGAGAAACTGGAGAGGCAGCCAAGAAATACAGATTTTCCCAGAGAAGTGTGGAGAATTTTCCAGAGAATTTCCCAGCATGTGCATAAGAGCTTGGTGAGTCTGGGCAAAATTCTCTAATGGTCCTGATCAGGGTTGGATTTTTTTCTGCTTTATTGTCTGAGTAATCCTGCTGTAGAGAATTGCTGGCAAAAAAAAAATAGAAATAAAGAAAGAAAAACAAGAGCTAATTGGAGAGGGGAAAAAAAAATAAAGAAAAAGCAAACAAAGAAAAAGATCAGATGCCAACCAGATGGATGAGAGGATAAAGCTGGGCAGAAATTTCTTTCTGTGGTATAGCTATAACTGCCTGTCATCTTGTGTGCACTCGCTCCAAGTGTTTTGGAACATGCCCTCTAAACTGCTGCAGTCTCTCTGTTTTCGGTCATAGGGTCAATAGCAAGATAATTCCAAGAGATTAATTTAAGTCACGTGCTCCAAGTGGTGCCAACAACTGTGCTTTTCTCTACTTAAGCTCCGAGGTGCAGTGAGGATAGTATCTAAAACCCGCAGCCCCCAGCTGCCCGCGTAAAATTGCATAACTGTGTGGGAAAGGGCTCGTGTCCTCCACTAATTTCATCCACAGCATCTGTAAGGTAGAATTCTAAGTGATCATGTAGACTATCCCATGGAGCAGTATCGTTATCTCTGGCTGTATTATTTTCTTCTGGCAACATAAAGATGTTACAAGGAGGATGCCTTTCACTTGCGTTAGGAAATTGTTCCTACTGCCTCTCTGGAAATTGTTCACAGTTACTGTTTATACCTTTGGATACTTAGGAATTGCCAAACCATTTTCAAAAACTTTATTTTTTTTATCTTTCTTCCAGAGAAGCCATCACAATTCAATAGACAACATAACACCAACTCATTTTTTATATAGTCACTAAGTTTCTGGGTTTTATTCTTCATTATTATTTGAATAAGTATATGAAAAAAAATTAAACTTTTTCTATCTAGTATGAAATGTTTACAGTGTGCAGACAGCAACTGCCTTCCAAGCAAATTCTCTTGCAAACACTATGTAATCATTTACAACAGCAGTGCAATTTGTTATTTATAGACTGGTCATCTGACTGCAGACAAACTTTGAACTCTTTCACATATAGTGCTTATATTTTAAGCTTTTTTAGTGGCTTTAGATATAGGATGCATATTTGTACTGAAGAGCTTTCTGTATGCCTGGTTATAAGCCTTGTAAAAACAACACTGGTGCATAGGCCTGAAGGAACCCATTCTAATGCTTGACTCAAGGTGTTAATTGCAAAGAGCATCAAAAACTCCAAGGCAAATAAAATAACAAGTGTATTTGTGCCAACAGAAGCTGTGTTGTTTGTTACTCATTCCGTACTGGGTATTCAGCAAGATACATAACTGGCAGAGACAGAGTTGAGTATTATCATTAGTCATAGTGAAGAATGAGTATTTGTTGTTGAATAAACTCTGGCTTTTGACATTCCCAAAATGTCCAACTGCATAACGATGTGTTGGAGCTAGCTGAGTTGGCTTGACTGCCCTTGTTATACCTAAGTCAGAAGAGAAAAATTGCATCGTAGCATATGGTGTTGCTTTGCTTTGTGTTATGCTGACAGATGTATGTGCATATTCCAATTCCTGGAGGAAGCTGGGTTTCCAGCAAGGTTTAGTTCCCTGCGTAGATGTATTTGATGGGTGATACCGGCTCCTCCAGGATCAGGCTGTCGGTCTCATTGAAAGTGTCGCTTTCCCCGGATTGATTGGCATTTTTTGTTCTGTTTACTCGAGACTGCAATCGTTCGTGTTCCTTCCTCAGCTCGGAGTAGGAGTGGGAGAAGGTGTGGAATATGGACGTTGCAGGGAAAGACATGATGAGAATCCCGCTGAGGATGCTGCTCAGAGCCACCATCTGCCCTGGCACGCTCCGTGGTACCATGTCTCCATAGCCCACCGTGGTCATGGAAATGATGGCCCACCAGTACGAAGCAGGGATGCTTGTGAATTCAAGCACCCTCCCAGATTCATTCTCAGCAAGGTAGACCAAGGGAGAAAACAGAGTGACAGCCACGCATAAGAAGAGCAAAAGCAGCCCGAATTCCCGTGTGCACCTCCGAACTGTGAGGCCTAACGTCTGCAAGCCCAAGGAGTGCCGGGCAAGGCGCATGACATACAAGATCCTCAAGGCACGTAGAACCCGTAGCACCAAACCAACCTTCTCCAAATACGTGTTGCTGCTTGACCTCTCCGCTTCCTTGTTTGAGTCATCGTCTGTCAGGATGAGGGAAACGTAATAGGGTGAAATAGCCAAGAAGTCAATGATGTTTAGGGGTCCTTTGAAGAACTGACACTTGCTCTTTGCCTGAATGAATCGGAGGCAGAATTCCAGGGAAAACCAAGCCACACAGATGGTCTCTATGATGAAGATGTAATAGCACTTCTGGGAACACTCGCCCTGACACAAAACAAAGAGAGAATTAAATAAAAGAACAGTCTGTGAAACAGCATCCAAAAACATTAAAGAAGAAACTCGTGTCACCAAGTATCAGAAATAAACAAATGCCAGTTAGCGGATGTCATCGTATGGCAGCTCTTTTAATAGCCTATGCAAGGTAATAGGTGCATGAAATGTCCAACCCCAGAAACTCAGGCAGAACCTGAGGGTAAAGGAGGAGCTGTGCAGAAATAGAGCCTCATTTTGGGAGGCGGAGTGGCCGTGATACTTGAGTAACTGCAGACCCATGGTTTCTGCAAGAGTTTTTGGTAGAGTCTGCAACAGAGTAAAGGCTGCTGAACGAATCTTTCCTGATAGCCTGGATCTGAAATTAGGCTAGCAAACTGTTCCTGATGCAGCATTATTCATTCTCAGCCAAATTTTGCAAGCAATATTTATTAAGTACGACACAAAAAATGCGTATCTCTACTACTAATTAAATGTACTACTGGTGTTCTTGATGCAGTGCAGAGGTGAAGTGGTACTGGTTTTTGAGCATCCCTTGTGATTGAATTGCTGATACTCTCAGGAGATGAAATATTTTTATTCAAGCTGTGTTTATATCACGCAGCTCCGCAGTTGTCATGGGCTGCAGTCACTGGCTCTCTGCGACTGCCCCCCAATGTAAAATGGTCCCATATCCCAGCCCTGTGTGTGCTGGCTGTTCTATCACACCAGGCGCTTCAGCTCTGTAGCACTGGCTAGGGATTTTTTCTTCTTCCTGCAGTGCACACAGTCACACTCGTAATTTGTCTCCTAGCAAGCAAACATCTTGGAAGGGAAGGGAGCGTCTGCCCCCCTCAAGCTGCGTGGAGGAGACGAGGTTGTCACTGCAGTTGGCGTCGCGGCCTCGCAGGGCCGCTGACTTGACTGGATAAGATTGCTGTAATCAGCAGTCGTGTTTATCCCGTGTTCACTTTTTCTGAGTTGTTCTGGACTCTACCTGCNGCCTCGCAGTGCTGCTGCTGTAATCAGCAGTCGTGTTTATCCCGTGTTCACTTTTTCTGAGTTGTTCTGGACTCTACCTGCCTGTGATCACTCTAGTGATTCATCCTGTGAATTATTCATTATTTTTTGTGAAGATTTATTTATTTATTTATTTTTGTTAGCTGGACTGAATTTCCAGCACACTTGCTACTTTATTTATCTTTATACATTTAAGACCAGTTCTACAGTAAAAACTTCTACGGGTGATATTGCTCTTAGATTATCTTGTTACTTTCACAATCCTTTCTTCTTTGGAAAATACAAAAATAAGAATTTTTGTTTATTGGGAATTTTAACCATTAAGATCTAAGCTATCTCTTCAGTTGGGTGTGAATTTCCAAGGTATAACTTTCCCATGTACTTGCAAAACTTTTCCTATGTACTTGCAAAAGACGGTTTAGGAACCATGCAAGATCCAAACCACAGTCTCCTTTATGTTTCCTACAGCAAACAAAGGAGTGAGAATATCATAATTTCTGTCCCTGTGACTCATGCAATGCAATTCTGTGCTTCATTTTTCTCTGAGAGAGGGAAGAAGGATGTGTTTGCTTCAGGTATGCATGAAGCCAGACCTGATTGCCCTGGAGTAGGGGGCATTTCTATGCAGCCCAGCGCAGCTCTGCACGTGGAGAGGGCCCACCTGAGCCCTGGGAACAGTGTAGCCAGCTTATCTCACAGCAGGGATATTTCGTTCCGTCCTGTAGTTAGGCAGTTCATACACGAGGTCTGTCAGAAACCTCTAAGCCTCTCTTTCTATCTGCTTATTTGTCATGAGTATCTGGAAATTGAGTGTAAAAATCTGGTGCTAGAGGAGTTAATGGGAATTTGTTCATTGATTTCCTCAGCTTGTCACCAGTTACTAGCTACCTTCAGTGACCTAGCAAAGGGTGGCTAGCGATGACGTAGAGGGGAGAAGCCTGAGGACTCATCCTGGGTGTCCTAAAGATCAGATGCTGACAGTGTAGTTTTAGGCCGAATACTCTGATCCATGAGAGGTGTTTTGCATAAAGAGTCAATAAACTAGTTTCTGAGCCATGGAGGCTTATGTATCTCTCCCCTTGCTGATCAAAGCAAACACGTTTGGGAAGTTCCAGCAATTGAAACTACCAAAGCAAACTTCCCTCTTGGTCCTGCCAGTAACTAGAGCAGAATTCTGAGCCTTTTTCAGATCTTTGAGTCCACTTTGTCCCTGAATTTCTTTACTTACTGTCTGCATTTTCGCACCCAAAGTATCATGGAGTAGCTCTAAGCAAATACAGTCTTGACTGTGAACATCATTATCAGATCTTACAGAAAACTGACCACAAAATACTTTGGAGGGGATATTTTCAGCAAAGCTCTGAGATATTTGATATCTATTGTGGTGGCCAGCAGTACTCAAGCTGTTATTGGCTCTCATGGGAGAGCAGTTAGAGCTGAGCTCATGTGAGCTGCTGATTCTTTACACCTGATTCATTCTGCAGACTTACTTTGCATCAGGGCTAGAATTTATCAGGATTTATGGAGCTTGTGTCTGGCTGAAAGTCCACGAGGTATGATATAAAGATAATAAAACAACTGCCTGCTATTGATGTTACCTGTGAGGGGGAAAAGAAAACATTTGGCTCAGTAGCAGAGGAAACACTAATTTGTATATAAAAAGATATATACTGAGCCTGATGGCTGAAATATTAAGTGATTTTCTAAATTCATAAACTACCTTAAAGCAGTGAAGTGGCTGTTCCCAAGTTCTGTAGCAGCAGTTAAGCAATTCCAGCTTCCTTTCCCTCACTTCCCATTGCAAAGACATATTTTTCCTTTGTTTTGAGCTGGATTCCTGCTCCTTTCATTTGATGTCGCTTAATTCTCATTTTGGAAACAACATTAGTTAGTTGATCTACTGAGTTCTTGCATTTCAGTGATGCTCAGTGACAAGAAAAGAGGCAATGGACACAAAGTGAAACAAAAAAGCTCCATCTGAATATGAGGAAGAACTTTTCGTGTGAGGGTGGCAGAGCCCTGGAACAGGTTGCCCACAGACATTGTGGACAATCCAGCCTTGGGGATGTCCAGAAGTCCTCTGGACACGATCCTGGGCATCATGGTCCAGATGACCCAGCTTGAGCAGGCGGTTGGACTAGATGATCTCCAGAGGTCCCTTCCAACCTCAGTCGCTGTGTGATTCTGCATGATTCTGTACATGATTCCAGCATTTCTGAGACTAGAACTAGCCTGGCTGATGTGCGTCAGCAGAGTCTGCGTCCTCAAATGCATTCCTGAGTCTACAGAGCCCACTAACTGCAAACTCAAACTAAATGAGCTAAGGAGATGTGTGCAGCTTGTAAGATAAATAAGATGCATTTCCTGGCCCGGTGCCCCCTTGGCTTACCATGAAACATTAGTTAAAACATAATGACATCGAGGGTAATAAACAAAACCAGATCTCAGAATTATGCTGCACTATCCCATTTTACAAGGGACATAAATCTGATCCACTGCAAATAATATTTTGGATGCATCAATAATTATAGCAATGTCTAGGGAGACTGAATCAGTGTTTCCCTTGGGGAATATATATACCTTATCCATCTACCTCTGTTTTCAGATGCAACATAGCTTGTTACATATTCATGCTAATAAATTTTCTCCTTATCTAGAACTCATTTGTACATAACTGGATGAGAACAGCAAGAAACAGTCCTTACAGGTTCAGAGACTGTTTCTGTGCAGACCATTTGTGGCCCATTTGGTTGCTCTCTAAAACACTTATAATTGCAATTTGCCACAATAAACCTGCTCTGAACCATCACCTCCTTATCTTCCAATTAACTTCCTACTTCTGAAGACTTTTTCCCCCAGAACCTTTTGAAGTTTACCCTTTAGCCTGTCGTATGATGTTTTAAAAATCAATGCAAACAAAAAGACAAACAAAAAGTAAGAATTGATATTTTGCACTTTGCACACTGCAGTACGACCACCTTATAATATAATCTGGGGATTCTGAATATTTAAACATGAGTCTGTCTGGATTGTTAGCAGGTGAAGGGTCGAAGTTCTGTTGCACATTGATACAATGGACATTTTTCCTAAATTTGAAGCTGAATTTTGCCCCTGACTGCCTCATCACTATCAACTGGAACAGATTGCTGTAATCCTTTGCAGAGCACTGTGGAAATGGGTGGCAGAGTTTTGATGGCTAAGTAATAGCTGGCTGCTTGCCCCAGACCAGTAGTGCTTGCCCTTTTCTGAAGAAGGATTTTTTATCCCCACCTGCTCCATGCTGTGGGCGTGGACACTTCATGTCATGTTCCTGATTCTTTTTTATATTTTTAAAACAAACAAAAACTAACTAACCAAATAAATCTTGTGTTTTCTGAAGGGATTTGAAACTATTTTGAAATATCAGATGATGCAAACTTGCTTTTAATCTGAGGCAAAATGGGGAAATGTCCTGTTATTCCCATAGTATTAGAACGGCAGTGCTGCAGCTCTGCAGCAGCTGCTGCAGTACCAATTTGCTGCCCTTGGTCTTACCGAGTCTCCTTGAAAGTTCATTGGCAGCAGTGTGAGCCTGTTTTCCATGGTGTGGAAATTGGGATTTCACACAGGTATATAAATAGGGTGGAGCCTGAAGTGCGGGGAGGTGAATATGCAGCATTCATCACAATCTACTTTTTAGGTTTGCCATGGAACACTGTTTATAGTGATGACTTTCAAGTTATTTCTTGTGTAAGTTCATCTCTTTCCTAGTTAAAGGGCCAAGGTTGCATTGACGATTATATAATACTTTGCTAAGATCTACTGCTAGATCAATAAGAATTTATTTCTGAATCACGTCCATCCCTACAAAGAGCAATGTTTTCTAAGCTGTAGAGAGGAAATTTATACATTAGCAATACATGCGTATGTTGCTGCATCAAGATATAGCCCTGAAACAGCCAATTCCTACAGTATCCATATGCAAAAGACAGGTTGTGTTATTTGTGAAGCAGTTTTGGTAAAAGTCCTTGGACTCAGCTGGAAGTGCTGAATGCAAACGCTGTCCTTTCCAGAGGCAGATTTAGGAAAACTAGCCGACTCCCAGTCTTCAAGCAAATGGGTGAGGACAGCCAGGACCTGTAAGCTCTTCCCAGCTAGATCCACGCAGGGTGTCCAAGCGACACCCGGGTTCACAAGGCATTCAGAAGTAGGGAGGAGACTCCAGCAGTATGCTTGACTCTTCTTGATTCCTTTTGGAGTCCTAAAGGAACCTCTGAAAGGCAGAAGCTGAACCTGCCTTGCACTCTGCAAATGAAGCATGGGCTGCAAAAATATCATTTTGGCAACCAGAACGCCAGGGCTTGGTTGCATAGTTGATGCAAGGTCAAAACTAACATCCGCTGAACTTTCCCTGGCGTATCCAGATTTTATTTGGTATATTCAAATAGTGTTTGTTACTGCTAAGATTCTTGTTGCAGATCCACACACATTTTTTTTTTTTGACTGAGGCTAGTGTCCACAGCAATGCCAGCAGATGGGATCATTTTGGTTTGTGGCTACTGGCTGTTAAGAAGTAGAACCTGCCTCTGCCTGCTTGGGCCGGCCGCACAGCGCGAACTCGGGAGGCTTATCCAGCAAGGTTGGTCGTCTTGGAATTAAAAACAAGCTCTCACAAAAAGTTTCCTCTCCAGGTTGACTTGCTTTGTGGACAGGAGGTTGTTTTCCAGCCTTTTGTATCCTTAAGCATCCTAGCCTATAGCTTCTCCCCAGAGAATTCTCTCTGTGAGATAAAATACAAGCCAACAGTGAAAAAATATCACCTTTGGTTCTTGCTGCAGCCTTCTCATGAGTGCAAGACAGTTGGTCTACAGAGTGAGTCAAAAAGTCAAGAGAGCAGGTAGGCTGGAGAGGAGGCAGACCCAGACCTTCCTGTAGGGAGCTGAGATTCCAGACTGACTCCCCGGATCTCCTCCTCCCAGTCCATGGTAGGGAAGAGCAGCTGCATGGGAGATGTCCCTTTTGGTTGTCACACTCAGGGACAGTCAGTGGCTGCTGTCCGTGTTTCTCTGTGCGCAGAGCTGTGGGACGCGGCCGCAGGTGCTGCTTAGTCACCATGACTGCCCTGCTGCCATGAGCTGAGTAATTAAACAGTGCTCTGTTCCATCAAGTGATGGTCAGGGAGAACTTGAAAACCCCTTGTTATGGATCACACCATTATTGGATTTATGGCTACAGACCCAGTGTAATAAAATGGAAAGGTTTACTGCCTACTGAGAGGGAGGCTGTAACCTGATTTAGAGAATGATGGGCTTGTTAAAGGAGTGCTGTGTATTCTGATCACACCTCCATTTCCCATTCACTTTCCTTTAGGGGAAAGAAACCTGGCCTTGCAAAAACAATAGCTGCAACTAGTACGTTCGAGCTAATATTGGATTTATATTAATGTGGACATTAGAACATGGAGAAAGAGAAATTGTTGTTTCTGTATCCAACGTATTATCTCCTCTGGGAAAGAAATGTAACTAAAATTTCAATTAAGTTTTAAGCTTAGGTACTTACTCTGCAACCTCTGTGAGAATTAGTCAGATGAAATGATACCGATACAAACCAAGTGGAGGGATGACCTGAAATGTTTGAGTTGGGAGAGAGAGGTATTATCTTTTTATGTTGTTTCTTTCCAGTATGAAATTTAGTGGATTTGGGTTTGTAACTGTGAGGAACACCACAGCCAAATGACCAAGGCATTTATCCGGGACTCTAGAGTAAGATCTGCCATTTCCACTGTGGCTGCTGGTTGTTTGCCCTTGCGTCTTGTTTCTTTTCTGCTTCTCTTGCAGCTGCACTGTTACGTGCTTTGGAGCAGAGACTACCTGTTACTGTCGCTGTAGAGTGCAGAGTGTCTGTGCATGGTGGGGTCTCAGCTTTGGTTCAGAAGCAGACACTGTTTGCCCAAACCTGGCCAAATTTAGAGCACCAGATTCTGGATTTACACTTCAGTGGAGTGAAGTGCGCTCCAAGATTTCTGTCGTATTTGAAGAGGAATTGTGAAACGCTCACAAATCTGGGTGGTGGATTACTTTTGATACTTGATGTATTACTGCTATGAACTCAGAGGGAGCACTGATTCCAAATGGCATTTTCCAAAGTGCCACTGAGGACACAACCATCTTCTCAAAGGAGGTTTTTTATAAAGCAATCATCCCTGCTGAGCCCCGTGAGATAACTCGAGTGGAGCAAGTCAACACAACATTTCTTCCCGTTCTAGATATTACAAACTTGAAGGCAGCAAAGAGGGAAAAGAAAGCCTGATTGCCAGAAAAGGACATATTTGCCAGCACAGGGAATTGCAATTGATTGAGTGCCCATTGCAGAGCTGCTACAACAGCTGGGTGTCCCCTCAGGGTAGCGTGCAAAGCCAGGAGACTTAGTGCTGCTGGGCTGCAGCCAGAGCGGGATGAGCATAAGGCAAACTAATAATGTCTAATTGTGCTTTCTGAGTGCTGGACCTTGCGCTGGCAGGGCCAGCATTTGAAAACCATGCAGAATCGCTTTACCCACCGCAACAGAGTGTCCGGGCTTCTTTTAAAAGAAGGCAGCCGGGCCAAGCAGAGACACAGAGGTTCAGCAACACCTCTCCTTTGGTTATGTGGAGCAGGGTCTAAGTACTGCAAGCCCCAGCAGTGTTGTGCAAATTAGATTTAATGTTGAAATATGCACTTCTGTTTGCAGCTGCTTGGATTAGCTCCCTCTTGCAAAACAGTTGCTCGTAGTTTGCTATTAATGAGAGTCTTATTGTTATAGTCCAGTTTCAAGGTCAGAGCATTGGACATTACTGTATCATATGCAAAGTTCAAAACAGACATGTCCCATAAAGCAAAAAACTGTGTGTATGTGTTTATATATATATATATATAAGTCCCAGACTTGAGTGTTCGGATTTCTGCTTTCTCTTAGCCCAAGTTTTTCTTAAACTATACTTATTCCCTCTGTTGTCCTCCAGATTAATTTATTTCAATACATGCTGCAAAAATGATAGCTGGATTCTAGTGTGCTGTGTGCACTGAGTAGATTGAAGGTTTTTTGGTGCTTCAGTCAAACACATTTTCGTAGTTTAAAATACTGCAATATAGTAAGTTCTGAACAAAATGGTTAGAAGAAATCAGAATTATACTAGATGAGTTAGGAAAGTGAGTGTCCACAGTAATTATTTAGATAAGAGAAATATCCTTGCAGTTGCAATAAAACCAAAGCACATCCAGCTTTATTTTCTTCCAAGTAATTTCAAGTTCTAGATATATTATACCAATGTATTTATAGACAGGCATACACATATATGCCTTTATTGTATTACACTTTTAAATGAGTGTTAGAAGTGTTTCTGAAAGTCAGAACTTCATTAATCTCTTGGCAATCAGAGGTGTCGTTCTGTGCCACGCTCCGTGCAATGGGTGCCTTGTATTGGAAGATAAGTCTGAATACAGACTTAGTGTCAAACGCTCCTGCTTTTCAGATAAGTGCCCTGATTCATTGCTACTCCTCTGAACTACTCAGTGAAATAGATATTATTCAGCAGGAATCATTTTGCCCTGGCTAACTAGCTGGAAAAAAAACCAATCAATATTTAGACCTGTTACTTAAAAGCTATGAAAAAAGTAACCAGCAGCACTTGTCAAAGCCAGGTTGTCACATCCAATTTAGCAAGAGTGATTGCTGCTACAGGTTGGCTACAAGTTTACACCTTGATGTCTTGTCTTTGCAGAAGGTGAGCTGTAGGATTGGCTTTACATAGCTCCAAAGGACACTTTCATATGGGCTGTTATCTCCTGCAGTTACTCTCAGTTCTCCGAATTTTCCTTTAGTAAATAAATATCTGCTTTAGAGATAGTTAACACTCTCTGCGAGTTGTGGGCAGGGTTGGAGCATTAGGCTCTAATCTGGAATAGATTTAAGAAGCTACATGCTAAGGATGCATCTCTTGCAAACAAACCTTAACATTACTGAACTGGTCAAAGTTCCCTGAACTGGTGAACTTCTGCAATTATCACATTTAGCCGTGGAAACAGTAATCCTGATGAAACAAATATCTGAATTTTCTTCACAATAGGACCAATAAATTATTGTTTCCCCTATAAAGTATGATAAAACTACCTTTTTTAAAAATGTTTTTCTCTGCAGCTTCTGCTAGCGAGCAGGCCAAATAGACTGTTTTCAGTATGACACAGACAGCATGAACAACATCCAACTTTAAAAATCCTAAGTCCCTAAATTATGACGCAGAATGAAAAATCATAAAAAAAAAAAGATTCTGCATATTATTTATCTACTGGGTGTTTTTCCTTTGTGCATGTTCTCTGGATTCTCTATGCAATCAGAGGATAAAAACCTATTTCTTTAAAAATGAATTTGATTTGCTCTTATTCAAACAACCCTAGAACTGGAGCTTTAAAAAATGGATAGTCTCAGTTTCAAGGTAAGATCATTAGGCCTGACAATACTGGTTGCAACATATGTTGGTTATGTTTCATTGGATTATATACAGGACATAAAGCAATTACAATCTGCTCAAGGTCGATTAAAGAGCAGGCACCAACATTAATAGTAACTGGGGCCTGATCACGGCTCAGTAGGAGAGGGAGACATTTCCTTCTCCCCTAGCTAGGGCCATGATGCGAAATCACAAGGATGTGGTTTGTTGGGAGCTCGTTTAACTTGCCTGCCCCACCAGGAGAAACATTTGGTCCTTGCTAGGGCTGAGAGGTGGGGATGGGAATGTCAGGGTTTGCTTGCTTTCTCTTTTTCCTCTAATCTTAATTTACTTGGCTGTCTTGAAGGAAAGACCTTGCTGTGTCCTTTCTACTGAACTGGCCCCAGAGGATGCTAGTCATAAGGACTCTTCCTGAAAAAAATCCCACGGGTGCTTCAGAGCGGATCGTCGCCAGCCCAGCCCCACCTGGGGTAGTTTTGTTCCAGTTTTCTGTGGTGTGAGGAGCCTTCTCCTTTGCATTTTGGGATTTTGTCATTTGGGTTTCCTTTTTCTACATGGATCAAGGGAACCCCTCGCTCACAAATACCCCTCTTCTCTCCCCGTGTCGCATCCCTAGCAGGATGCGAACTCTTGCCATGTGAACTCTTTTGGGGACGTTCCAGGATTTCTTATGGTCACAAATTCCTTCTTTTGTCCCAGGCTGGGCTCCCCTGGCACTAGATGCCCCTTGCCCGTCGATGGCCCTGCAGACTCCTCCATCCCAGAATCCCCAGGAAAACTGGGCTCCCCGGGCTGTTCTGGCAGGAATGAGGCTGTGAACACGGAGAGAAAGGAGCCCGGAGCCCCACTGATGCAGCAGAGGCAAAACCGCTTTTCTTCATGCTTCAGAATGTCTAAATTCAGTTTCCAAGGGCAGCAACATCAGAAGATGGATCCTTGCAGGAGCTGTTGGCAATTCCTGCATGGAGCTGCGGCCAGCTACAACCCCAGAGCAGAACAAACCCCACGGTGGAGCTTCTTCGCTGCAGGGTAACTAGTGCAATCAGAGGTTGCACCCGGTAAACACCAGCAACCTGATGGAAGAAGCTTCGCTGTTGCTGGTCACGGGGCACTGTCTACCACAAGGCCTTGGCCGGCAGCGTCCCCAGGCTAGGGGTGGCTCCATCCAGGCCTCGGCTGCAGCCGGGGAGCAATGCCAGGCTATGGATCTGGCCAGGACGGTCACGAGTGTGAGTGCATGGTGCGAGGCAGGCACAGCTGGGACTCACTGGTATTGGTTAGGCCGAATGAGAAAGAAAGCAAACCCAGGCAGTCCTTGCTAAAATGCTCTTTTGGGGTCCCAGCGAGGAGATCTTAAGTGTTGTAGCCTAAGAGTTTAGGAAATGGAAAACATTTTGCTGTTCACATTCTCTGCAGCCTGTGAGTATTCAGTCTTGTCTGTCTGCTTAGGCTTTCTCCAGCATAATTTTAAATGACTCAAAAAATGGGATTTTCAGTACTCTGTTCCGTGCTCCCGGGACACAATGACAAAGTGCATTAGGCTGGTGCTGCAGGTGTAAATTATGTAATGCTTCTGCTCCTAGGACTAATGTGCTCCCTTGCTCAAGTTCATCCTTCATTCCTTCCTCTGCAGTTGAAACATTGTTGATCTTGAGCTTGTTTAAATCCACTTGCTTGTTTCTAAAGTAGTGAAATGTATGCAGATTTCTTAGTGGCAATGTCATCTGTGTTCTACAGAAATCCAGAGACTGTGAAGCAGCTGCAATTCAGCTACCAGATATGTTCTTAACACTGAAGATTCTTCCCTTTCTAAAACATAGCTAATGATTTTTAAAGCACACAACATTTTATATTAAGCTGAGTTCTGAACTGCTGTGTAATTCTCCTTCGCTCATGAAAAAATATTGGTAAAAGCTTTTCTGCAGTGGGATGAAAATTAAGATAAAATACATAGGAATACATAGAATTAATAAGCAAAGTTATTGAGAAGCACTTCCTCAAGGAGAGTTTGTGCTGCTTTCACATCTAACTCATGTAAGAGGGATGGTCGGTATTTAAAAGGCTTCCTTGGAAGAAGCTTTGAAGCATTTTAACAGTTTTGCCTTCCTACAGTAATAGTTGTAAAAGATTTTAAAAGCCGTACGCTTGTTACTGAAATGTAATAGTCCTTTGAAAATGAAAGTTAATATTCAAGGAGTTAAATGGAAGAGGGAATGATCTTAAATTTCAGCTTCTGTGCACTCCTTAGTTTTATTGAAAGACATCAAATATCATGACACATCTTCACCACAACTGCATTGTGTGCTGCTTTGAATCACTGCTCGAGCAATAAAATGTACCCAGATTTTTGTGTTGTGCACATCATGCTGCACTATAAATGTAAAAACAGTTTTATTCCTCAATATCCAAGACACTGAGGAGTGCCTGGGGAAGGGGGTATATTTCTGCAGAGCTTCTTCCACACTTTTGGAAGGGCAGTTTACAAAGAACTGGAAAAGTCATTAAGAGGATCAATCTAAGGTTCTTTGCTTAATTCAGACCTTATTTCATCTGGAGGAACTTTGAATTGTTAGTTTCCTCCTCTGTCTTGTTACAATGACAGATCTTTAAAACAATGCAATACTCACGATGATGTTATAGAAAGGATCCTTCGTGTATGATACAGGCTTGACCTATTTGCCCTGAATTACTGTGGATAATATCCTTGAAAAGGGTTTATATGCAGTTAGCAGTTTGTTTTCAGCTAGTATTTGACATCTGTCCTACAAAAAAATGCATAAATGGGCAAGTACAGAATTCTGTCAACATAAAACTATGGTTTTGAACACTCAGTTTTGAGTGTCATTTTCTATCAAAACAGTTCATGTATTTCTCATGCTTTAATCTTTGCACAATTATTTAACTGTAATGTTGATCTGGAGGGAGAAGTAAAGAATATTTCTTCTGCCTTCAATCATTCTAGAGCAGAATTATCACAAAAGAAAATGTCCAGCTATTTAAAAAAATAAAGATATCGTGAGAAATAGTTCTTTAGCTGACCAGAGCAAACAGGAGGTTGTAAGAGGGGAAAGCTGGAGAGAAAGCTGCACCGGGTGAGCTGGGGAGGCTCAGAGCTAGCAAGTTAATCTAATAACTTTCACTGGCAAGTGCTGCTGCTTAAAAAGGAAAAGCAGTGCTCTATTATAGACCTGCAATATCTACTCTGTACAGAAGGTCTTTCCTGTATTTTAGCTGACAATTACTAGAATACCTAATTAGCATTATTTTTAATTTAGTATCACTTCAGAACACACAAAAGAAATTTAATGATTGCTTTTTTTTTTTCTTTTGCTATAGACCATTTCATTACCAGAAGCAATTTTGAACATAATTTCTATGGCTTTTCTGTATCTATTTTTTAAGTTTTTTTTCCATTGGGTATATCCAAGAGGGCAGGCAAGTGTCTTGTAGTTCTGAGATAGATTTAAAGCAGACTGTAAGGCTAGTTAGAAAGGGACTGACTTACCCTGTCTTCTTCGGCTCTTAGATCGGGCATAGTGCTAACACAAAGGCTTATAGCTGTGGTGGCCACAAAGAGGATGGAGAGACAAGCAAAGACTTTGCCTGGAAGTCCTGACTGGGGATTTTCTACCATATCTCTGAGTCTGTTCATAAACTGTCCAAATTTAGTTTTCTCATCCAGAACACAAGCAGCTTCTTTGCTCTTGCGGAGCTGCTCTTCTTTGCGCATCTCAGCCAACTCCTGCAATTTTTGGAAAAGTTTTCGAAAGCAGCAGTTCTCTAGGCTGGATTCCTCAATGCCCCAGTACCTCAGCTCCTCCTGGAAAGACAAGGCACACATGTCTCGTAAGAGCATCAGTTTCCCTGCAGCTAGAAAGCTCACAATCATCCCGAAAGCACTGGGGTTCCTGTCAAAGAAGAACTCGTGGGTATCTTCGTCGTAATCGTCGCATAGCTGTATAATCTCTTCATAGGTGCTGCAAAACTTTAGTTTGCTCAATCTGGTCAGGGGAAATTCGTCTAAAGTGCTCCAAGGTAGCAGGTATTTGATTCCTCCCACATTTATCATGATCTCTGTCTTCAGATCGACTGCGGAGACTTGATCAGGATGGAAAATCCTCCTGGCTCTTTGGTAATGTACCCCTTTGACAGAAGGGGTTTCGACGGAGACAGGAAAGAAATGGCTCAAAGAATTGCAAGAGTTGTAGCTAATGTTACTATAGTCTTGGTCGCTGCCTCCTGAGAGAATAGGCATCTCTGTGAGTTCTCACTGGGACATCCGAAAGGGCATCAGACCAGGCTTATCTGTGAGTCAAAAGACACAGGGAGGAGGAGGAGAAAACATAGCAGAGGTTATTGCAAGGGAAGGGGTGTTTCAGGCTACTTTCCTAAATGACAAAATCAGTGAGTGCCTGCCTGTAAGTAAAAGTCACCTCTAGGCTCCTTCCTGGGATCTGCAGGCTGGAAGGCACTTTGCTTTGCAGGGCTATTTGTTGTCTGGCAACACAGAGACCCGGGGAAAAGCTAAAGCCTCACTCGGAATTAGTGCAGAGTGTCGGTGCCGGCAAATCAGAGTGTGAATGGAACTGTCCCTCCCGAGACGGAGCACATCTGAGCGCATCCTGCCCACCTCACCACAATATCCCGGCTTAAATACTCAAACTCAACTAAGCTGCTTGATAGTTCCTACAGTTACAGTGCTAATTTCTCTGCCATCGGCTGGGGGTGAGGTTCCTAATTGCTTTAGCGGGAAGTTCGCAGCCTCCTCCTCTCACTGCTCGCCTGCCTTGCCTGCCTCGCAGGGGGGCTGCGAGGATTAACCAGCTGATGGTTGCGAAATGCTCTGGAGATGCAAAGCACTGTGCGAATGCTGAGCGTTTTTATCGAGCCAGTCTAACATCATTGCAAATTACTGAGAAAATACAGTGAACATGAGCAAAAGCCCACCCAGGAGAAAACTGTTACATGAGCAGAAAGCAAAGTATTTTATCAGTTCGAGGGGAGAGAAGCTGAAAGACCCTCCCCCTTCCTCCTATCGTGGACAAAACCCTTTTTTTCCCTTGTGATTTCTAAAGGTTCATAGTTATCCCCCCATGTCAGTAAACTGCAAAACCCCGCAGGAAGTTCCCCAAAGTTACTCACCACCCCGCCAAGTGCTGCTGCCCGGCGCCCGCCGTCCCTGCAGGTAAGGTGCACATGCCGCAAGCTGCTCAGCTCTCCTTCCCCCGGGAAGACCCGGGGATGTTTTACAGTATTGATTACATGAAAAATCCAAATAGCAGCCTGGAGATCGCAGTCCCTTGTCGCTTGCTGTCCTTCTTCTGTGGAAGGGAGAAATATTCATATGTGTGCACGTAATATATGTTGTGCTAATAGATCCTTTGCAAAGCAGCCAGCATCTTAAGTGGCAGCTCCTCTTCTGGACTCCTGGGGCTTCCTGGTGAAATTCGCTGAGTGAGAGCTGGTGGATCCTGCCCTCTCCCTGTCTCTTCTCTTTCCCATGGGACTGTCAATGTGGTCCTGGAAGAGGAGGGGAGAGGGAAGGGGGAAGGGCTTAGAAATAATCTCTCCCGCATCCCTCCGTCTATTCAGCAGGCAGCAGGCAGCAACTGAGTGAGAACATGGAGTACAAGGACAGTCTCCGACTAATCAGGTTTAGTATTAAGTAAATTCTGGCAAAACTAGTTAATACAACAATTCCAATTACTTTTAACTCCTTAGTTGTTCTGGAGACATCAGTAACGTTCCTTAGGGGCAGCTTCCCTGGCCTGCCTTCCCTGTGGAAACAGGGATTTGATGTTAAGTATCCCTCGATGGAGAGAGAAGTGTCTTGGTTCCAGGGATGCTGGGTCTCAGCTTTCCTTTGGCTAGTAGAAAAGCACTTTTGTCCCATAAAGGACAGGGTGCCTGGCTTGCAAAGGAGAGGTGCTGAATGCTCCCTCTCTTGGATCAGCAGTGGTTTTCTAGCAATCAGGAGCTTCCACGTGCCTCCTTTTCACATAATGGGAAATCAAACATAATCTTCTGCTCCCTTTTCTCCTATGTTCCTGCGAGGGGCTAAGCATGCTGCAATGCTTTTGGGTCCTGTACTGCCTGTACTGCCTGTGGTTTTGGGTTGCCTCAGTCAAAAATTGGGATGACAAAGATTTGACCTGTATTCTACGTGCTTGTCCTCAGGCAGAGGGTTCAGGTTTTCCTCAGATCCCGGTGACAAGTGCCCCTGTGGTGCTGCCAAACTCGCTAAGAAAAAATGTAGCTTTTGTTTATACACAGGGTGGCAGAAGCTGCTGAATGTGAATCCCGTGAGCGCTGAGGTGTGCGAATCCCCAGGATTTGCTTATTCTGCTGCAAGCATCCAGGCCCTGCACCGAAGTGTTCACTGAGTCTGAACGTCAGTTCTCCTGGTTCTCTCCTTCGCACAGGGGCGCCAGGTGCAGGCAGTGCCTTTGCTTGCCCTGTGCCGCTCGTGCTCGGAGCATCTGCGGAACTGGCTTCTAAAGCAACTGTTTGTAAGCACTGGGAACCGCGTTCCTGGGCACAGCCTAGCACGGGAGTCTTGGCTAATTGGACCTTTTGGCACATCTCTGCTGGCCCACGGGTTACCCAGAAGATTAACCTCTTATCAGGCGTCACCACTGGAGTTTACACTCCGGTCCTAATTACACCATCCACTGAGAAAGGCCAGAGAGATGCCTGGAGGCGTCGGCATTTTGGGAGCAGAGTTCAAAATCACTTAAATCCTACCACCTTCATGCAAAATGCCACTTGCTCTGCCTATCAGTCTTCCTTTTTGCAAAGCAAAAGCAAACCTCTTCCAATTAACTTGGGATGGTCCCGAAAGGATAAAAACAATTAGCGGTGCCTCCTTACCTTGCAACACCCAGGTGTGTGGTGCTTGCAGGGTGATATTTCTTAGACCAGCTGACACGAGTAAATCTGAAACAATGAGTAAATATTGCAAAGCACAGAGTAATTTAAGTGTTACACGTCATTGTCAAAAATGCGCTTTTTTAAAGTTTAAGTCTCCGCTTCTAGCGTTAATCATTATTTTGTTGGGATCTGCAGCAGTGTCCATGGCTAGATCAGGACCTCATTGCCAGCTTGAGCCATTCAATATCTGTCCTTGAGCTCCATAAATGAGGCAGAGAAAAGACAGAAATATTTTTATCTTATCAGTCGGAAGTGGAGGACAGAAATAATAAATACCTTACGTGGTACCTGACAAATCCAGTCCCCAACTCAGCCCTGAAAGTCTTCAGTGTGTAACTGCAAGGTGAGCAGTGCTGCCACCGCAGCCAGACCTGCCCTCTGCTTGTCCTGCACCCCACTACCACATGGATCATGAGCTCCTCCTTACCTGCTTGCTCTTTTACTTATTTTTCCTATTTCAAAGGTACAATGCTATAGTTTTCCTGTTAGATCTCAATGAACATGCCCTATTCACTATAAAGTTCGTAATCTTAATTCTCTCTTTTTTTTCTCTCTCTTGTGTTTCCTTTAGAGTTTCTGGACTTACTCCTTGTTCCTTAGCAAGTTCTATTATGTGCCCTTTGCACCTTAAATGTGATTTCCATATACTTTAGTTATTTGTGAAAATAAATGTCAATCCTGCCTCCTCCTCCTTGTTTCCCCTTTTTATTGTTTCTGGCATTCCTCGGCAACCTGTTTTAGACCTGCTGACACATCCCCCTTGCACAGGAAGGGCCACATGCTGCTGCCAAGAAGGAAGCTGAGCAGAAGAGGTGGAATATGGAGGAGAATCATCACTTTAGAGTGACCAGATTTTTCCTAGTAGTTCAGTAATGAACTGATTCATGGGGTTCATATTTAGGTATTGATAAATACTTAAAGGCCGTAGAAAATGAGAAACCCAGTGAAGGTCACTGGCTCTAGTATTTTTCCTACCTGTGATTTCATTTTCCCCATTTTGTTCTCTGTAACTGTGCCAGAATCCCTATCAGACAGCAGATTTAAAATGTACTGAAATAAGTACATTTTTTTTCTTTTTTTTTTCTCACTGAGTACATAATTAAACAGTGGAATTTATGGGCACAGGGTGTTGTGGTGGCTGGAAGTATGAAGGGTTCAGAAACGGATTGAGTAAATTCATGTGAGGAGGATCCACCAGGTCAGTCCAACATCTAGCTCCGAACAGCAGGAATTCGCATGTTGGAGCAGGGAGGCATTTTAGTGGAAATACCACAACGTGCATGTTTGCCCTGGTCTGCTTTTTTTCTAGATTTCTGATAAGGGGGTGCGTGGGGGCTGTGTGGACCTGGTTGGGACCCCGTGGAGATGTTTGTATGTGCGAAACAGGCAAAGAGGGTAGCCTGAGCTCTACTGCGTTGATCATGCAGTACTTCCCTGGCAGTATTTGTCTGTCAGAACAGCAAAAAAGAGCCGCAAACAAACCTCTGGTTATATATGCCTGTTTATATAGGGGGGTGTGTATATTCAAGGCTAATGATGCTTGTTTATAATAGACAATTTCACAAAGGAGTAGACTGCACATTCAGAAAATGCATGTGCTCATAGGGCTCCCCATCATTCTGCAGGGAGCAGGCAGGTAATTTAATAAAGGCACTATTGTCAATCTTCCTTCCTTCCCAACTGAGCTTTTTGTAATGCTTAAATATAATACCGAGATAATTACTTTCCCTGGCATCTGTAAGAGAAGACACATTTCAGGCTTTTGAAGTCAGAGAGAAAACAAAAGTGTAAATCAAAGTAATTATTTAAGGAAATGTGAATGCACTGAAGGAATGAGCATACAAGAGAGAAAAAAATGAAGAATAGAAGAAATTTAGTTTCAAAACCTACACTACTTCATTCGGAGGCTTAGAAGTCAGCCCAGTGCTGAATATTTAGTTGGTGCAATTTCATCACCAAATTATTGGGTGCTGTTCTTTTCTGTCAGTTGAGCCACTAGCCCTTTGTCTGTGAGGGCTAATTCTTTTCTAAGCCCCAGCTAATGCATGGACCTGTCCTACGTGCCGTTTTTGTCTGTGCCATGTGAATTTCTCTCATAAATAAAATAATTTTTCATTTACTTGCAAAATAATTGACACGGATTGAAAGGAACTGGAAACTTAGTTTAAATGCTTCCATTGTGTTCACAGTTGGTTAACACTTCTAGAATTAATTGGATTTAGATAGCCTTGTTACGTGGAAATTCAACATCTTTTCAGATCCTCATATTACTCATTGGGCATAAAAAAAGAATTTAGCCTTCCTTTCTTAGTTTAATTATGATATTACATATTGCAAGGTAAACTTTCAGGATTTATGCCTACATTTTGTTCAACCCAGCAGTGTTTGATTCGTGTTCCTGATTATTTCCTCATAATTCGTCTTTTATAGAGCAGTGGAAATACTCTTTCTTGGCAAAAGCCTAGTCTGTATGGATATTTAAATTGACAGTAAAGAGCTAAATTCATCCGTTCATTATTCAAGTCTTACTGCCTTGCAGCTTTATTGATTCCAATAGAATAACATGAGCAATCACCCAAGAGGATGTGATAAGTCAGGCAACGGGTACCTTTGATTTGTCAAGCCTTGTTGTATTATAACATATTATAAATATATTGCTTCTACCTTATTCCTGCCACTAGAAACCCCCGTCATGGTCTGTGGCCCTGATATGCCACAAACCCTTAGCAGACTGGGTCACATCTTGTTTCATTCCTTTTCTTCCTTACGTGCATCACTGTCTTTGTGAAATACGTTCTTTTTTTTTCCTCTGCTGAATTCAATGAAAGACAAATAGGGTCACCTCTTCCAGGCAAAATGCCACTAAAGTCAGTGGACTATTCAAAGCACTTCTTAGATATGCAAATGTGAAAAGAAGTTGATGATATGTAACACATAGAGATTTCTATGTCCTTTTATTCTTCTCCATGCATGAAGACTGAAGCTAGGAATTAGCTTCAGTTAAGTTTAGCGAAGTTTCTGTGCTCATTTCCTCCAGATTTGCTAGAAAATTAACCCTGTTAATGGATAGTAACCAAGGCAACTAATTTCAACTGGATAATAATTCATTTATTGATTCTAGCAAATTTTGCCTAAGGACTGTATCAATTGGTTAGGAGATTAAACTGTCGCGTACTGGCAGAGGAAATTGAGAACTGGGTGTCATGGCCCAAGGCTGAGTGAGGGAAGTTCTCCCTCAGGAATACAAATTTTCTTCTTTATTCCACAATTCCATACAGATTTGGACTGTGCATTTTGATGCTTCTATCAGTGCAGAAAACATCTTGATACTGTAAGACCTTTGGTGGGATATAACTGAAAAGGATACAGACTATTTTTTACCAAATGCTTTTCATTTCCAAGTTTCAAAGCACTTATTAATCACACCATCTTCATGACAGGTACTAAAAGAGATATTTCAATCATCTACCTCAGGATAGAAGTCAGTAGTTGGACAAATACCTAGCCCCTCTACATAGAACAAGATAAAAGAAAATATATGAGAGAGCTATTTCAGAAGGCTCTCTCAAAACCTGATTGACTGTCATTTGATGACCTAGGTAGGTTCTTTTCACCATTTTCGTGTACTTCTACCATCAGCAATAAGAGACATGATTAAGAAA
Source organism: Crypturellus undulatus (assembly GCA_013389825.1). Taxonomy (NCBI): domain Eukaryota; kingdom Metazoa; phylum Chordata; class Aves; order Tinamiformes; family Tinamidae; genus Crypturellus; species Crypturellus undulatus. Next base: position 733,269 of record VWPW01009232.1, read on the forward strand.
GAGAAAGCTTTGCTTCAAAGAGAAGCTATTTGAAGGGACTCTGAAGAGGGATAGGTAATGGAGAAATTGCATCTGCTCTATCTGACTTAGGGAGAAATATGACCTGCTTCAGAGTTTGAAGGAGATGGGCAGAAAAGGGGCAGAAAATGGTGCTGTAAATGTGCTAGGAAGAAAAATGGAATAAACACTTAACCATGTTTCCAAGGCCATGAACACTGTTGTTTTGTGTTGATTTTAGAAGGTACAGGGTACCAGGATCCACCGGTAAGAGATAAAGAACTTCTGAGAGGTAACCGCAGCTCACCCAGCTTTTGCCAAGACCCGCCTTTGCTATCACAGGCATGTCACAACACCTGTGGCCTCAGCTTCCTCTCTGTAAAGCAACTAAAGCCAAGGTCTACGATCAGCCTCATCTTGTAAGGAAAGCTCTGTGATAATAAAATATGACACCAAGCAGTCAGGCAGGGAGAAGAACAGGAGGCAAAACTTCAGCTGACTATTGGAAGGAGTGCACTAACCTGGGTAGCTAAGTTACTAGTAAATCCAACAGGCTCAAATCCACAGCTCAAGAATCAAATACAGCAATGCTTTCATTTTTTAAGTATAAAACAGAAACAATGTTAAAATTACATTAGCCACTGTGACAAACTACCAGATTAAAATGTAAATTGCTAAGCAGGTGAAGTGGATTTGAATACTGAGCATTATTTTTTTTCCTTATTCTGTAAGGATTTATTTCTAGAATCATTTAAAACTAGTGAGGGAAGGTCTGAGAGTATTTATATAGTTGTTATTGGTGGAACTGATTCCTTTGTCTTTTTTTTTTTCTAATACCCTACTGTTCAAATGAATTACTATAAAAATACAGTCCTGCATTTATGATTCATGAAATGTCAAAAAAGTGTTATTCTAGTTATATTTCTTCCAAAGGCTAGAATCCTTTTGTTAAAAAGCAATATATATAAAAGACATTATTGTGCATAAAGTACCACCCAGTTGTTAAAATGTACCGTAAGCTCTTCTGAAGGGTTTAGGTAGTTTCTCATAGAGTCCTGCATCTATTTTAATCAATGAAATGTGCACCTCGTTCATGCTAAAATGCCAAGATATCACAATTTGTTTGTACTAGGATTGAGCTGGTAGCAAGAGACTACATGGTTGCATTAGAGCTTCTGCAGCCTTGTGAGAAGACTCCCGTTCTGAGCAGCTCTTTAACGTTTCCATTCAGGAGAAAGGGACAGGTTTTTACAGCAGCTGCAGAGATTCACTTTTTTTCCCTACAAACTCTTTCCCTCTTCATCTACGGCCAAGGGAGAAACTCACTCTCAGCCTGTAGGACCATGTGGCCAGATCCTATATCTGCTGAGGTGTCTTTCCGTTTTTTCAAGGTCATTGCTCTTTTCTCAATCTTCACTCTCCACATCCCACCCTGCAAAGTCAGAACTGAATTAACTACTGATGCTGAAATACCCAAAGTTAAAAAAATCAGAAACTATTTCATTCATGTTAATCCTAAGACTGTCAGTGCACTGATTTGGAAACGTCTGACTGTCCAGCTGGGTGGGGAATGGATGTGTGATTCATGTTTATAATCATGCTTTTTATTGTAGACATTACAAAGATGCATTAATTAATGGCAGAATCAAGGGAAATTTGTAGGACGATAGATAAAAGGATGGAGATAGAGCTGAAGAGATTAGAGAAAATGGTAGGAGTTAATAAAATTAGTCTGAATGTAGGGAAAAAGACTAATATGTCCCACCTGAGGGGGATAATCTAGAGGAAAACAGCTATAAAGTAGGAAGAGAGATGCATGCAGTGCAAGCAAGTGTCTGGAAAGCAGAAATGCTGTTTGAGTTTATAATATGATGTAGTAGCATAAAATAAAGCATTCACTGAATCAGAATATGCTAGTAGAGATATTTAAAATGATAATGTCAAGGATTAAAAGTAGGCAGTGCTGTTTTTTCAGTTCCTGAGGATTCAGATTTCGTTGTTTGATATAGAGAATTTGAGAGGAGTCTGGACTGAGGTTGGCAAAAGTAAAGTTATGAGAATGTGGTCTTAAGGAAAAAGAGAAGAAGAACTTAGATAAAAGATTAACAGTGTCACGAGAGCCAACTGCAGCTGTTGAATAGTGTTAACGTGAAGCAAAAAGTACAGGCAAGGGCAGACAGAAAATACCAGTTTGAAGAGTTGAGCTAAACGACAGAAAATGTCTTCTCCAAAAGGTCAGTCGGGCTCCTAGTGGGAGGGCAGCTTTGTCAGTGAAGCTGCTCCTCTCTCCTGAGGATTCATCCTGCCGGGAGACGTTAGCGGCTGGGCTGGGCTGGGCTGGGTGAGTGAAGCCCTTCATGCAAACAGGGGACAATGTCACTTGGGAAAATGGCTTTACCACTGACAATCTCCTCAAGCCGTGAGGGCAAGAGACGGCCGTACCGGAGCCATGGACACTTGCTGGGCACCTCTTGGATATTCCTCGCATAATGCCTGTCCCTGCACTGCGCAAAGGCAAGCTGAAGGAAACCGAAACACTCCCTACCTTCTGTTAAGCAGCGTAAAACATCAGTGAGAGCATTTTCACATTCTGTGCTCTCATTTGTGCTTTAAAACCTCTTTTGTGGAACTTACTTAAATGATAGATACCCCTGTTTCTGCAGGGCTTCCATCCTAGCGCCTTTCAATAATTCATATTCNTGTGCTCTCCTTTGTGCTTTAAAACCTCTTTTGTGGAGCTTAAATGATAGATACCCCTGTTTCTGCAGGGCTTCCATCCTAGCGCCTTTCAATAATTCATATTCATCTGCACCTTATTCCTGGGCTCCTTTTCATTGCTCCTTTGATAATTAAACAATAGGACATGAAAGGTGTTGGAGCTGCTGGGATGTTGCCGCAACTCAAAATGCACCTGACATTCCAGCGAGGTAACTTAATTAGCAGCTGCTCTGTTATTGCCTGCCTGGGAAATAACCAAGCCCTGGCCTTACCTGTAAATATACGGCAGCAAGCAAGGGGGGAGAGGGAATTTACTGTAATGGTAATATTTCCTTGTGTTTTGAAGTCAGAAATCCTGTAGCTCATTTTAACCATTTCCCATGGAGAAATGCAATAGCGATCTCTCTGTGCATCTCTCTTCTTTGGAAGCAGAGATGTTCATCACATTCAGTTAAAAGGTTTTTGCTTCCTAGTAAACTGCCTTGCTAGAACTACCTAGTTTTAGAGAGGGACTGCAGAAACTTTTATGTTCCTGGCAGTACTGCATTAACGCCTGTGCTTTCTGCATGCCATGAGCTGTGTCTCCAAGATGACCCTGTTTACAACTTCCCCCTTTAAAAGTGTTTTAGAGGGACTAAAGTGAATGAAATACATGGAATTATTTCACTGCAGTGAAATAACACAAATCAGCACAAGCTCATTAAGTAACAGAGACAGCAGACATATCAGAAAGCTTTCCATAGTCTCACTCTCAATGGCCTCCGACTTTCTGATTCCTACTCATACACCTAAAGAGTTTTCATAATGCATAAATCACAACTTTGGCTGCTGCTGAGGGTTATTGATGCTGCTGTTTTGTACTAACTACTGCACTACCTGTCCCGGTCAGCGCAATGTCCACCAGTCTGTTTCTCTGTGTTTTAATCCATGGTGATGGACTAAGAAATATAGAGCACCTTTTTATTTATTAGGCAACAGGGTAGTGTTTTATTTCCTGTGTTCTCCTCTGCAGCCCTGCTACTTGTATTCTACTGCAGCAGCTTATAAAATCAATACAGACGCTCCCTCCTTTCATCTGAAAATGCATCAGCAGATACAAAAAGGGGAGCACTTGAGATGATGCAATGTAAACACAAGAAAAATTAGCAGAGGGCATTGGCCAAAAGCTCAATCTAGTCTCTGCACTGACTAGGGAAAAAAATGCCCTGCTTTACTTGACGAAGGAAAAATTCCCTGCTGGCATCAGTGACGTAGCTGCTGCTGCTCTGGACGGGGCTGCTCCCATCTCCCGCTTTGCTGAAGCAAATCCTGTGAGGAGGAGCATGCTGGACCATCCTCCTTCTTGTGCATCCTCAGCAGAATCAGTCACTCAGTTCTCGTGGAGTTTTGGGAGGAACAAGAGCTAAACAGGACCCAAGGACACGCAGGGCACATCTTGGACTGCAGCTTCCTTGCTGCTGGTGATCTGAGAGGGAAAGAATTAAGGTGGTTGGAAAAAACAAAACTGTTCTAATGATGTTCTGGTTTTAGGATAAGACTTCAAAAGGAAGGAATAGTTTCTGTAGCTTCATGTGCCAATATATTTTGTCTGACTGTAGAAGGATTTTGGAGGGACTATTAGATTCCAGATTTACATTCTGGTAGGGTTGATAATGATTTTGCTGTTACAGAAAAGTTACTGTTTTCATGTAAAGTAATCCAACCTAATAATTTATATTCTGGTCTAGTCAAATCCACTTGCCAGAGCAAGAAGTGTTTCAGGATATTGAGGTGTATTGACCTCTGCAGTGTCTATCTTGGTGTTTTCTTTCTCCTATGCTTTTGCTTTGTTATGGCTCTGTATTTTCCAGAAAAAAAGCTGTGTTTCTTTACACAAGTATTGTCTAGCAATCAAGGCTGGATGTGAGGTATCTGAGGCAGGATTGTTTTTGCTACCATTTGGTCATTACTGGTGTTGCAGCAGTACTTAAGAATCCAAGGAATAGATTTGGACACCTTGTTTGGAAAAGCCCAGGACAAGCAGATGGTTGCTGTCTCAGAATGCCCACCCTTGAGGAGATGCAGCAGATTCAGCGAGGCACTGTGGGTTTGTTTGAGCGTCAGTCCTGTATGAAAACAATTCACAGTTTCAAGGCAAAATTGGGTCTCTGACTCTACTGAGGGATTGAGAGAATTCCTGTAATTCATTAGTGGTAACTGCTAATGAATCTGTCATTAACTGGCCAATTGCCTGACACATATAATTAAGGACTCAATAATGTTCACCCCTGTCCCTGGATTGTTGTGTTCCTTTCAGTCGAACAGGATGCTGTCCTGCTAATTGCCTCTGCAAAATGTTCACGTGGACATGATGAACAAAATCTGTCAGTACTTGTTCGAGAACGAGAGGGACCATATGTTCCCAGGCCAAAACCACAGCTGTGTGTTTTGGACTATGATAAAGTAATGCTGACCACAAGATTGTGTGCAGAAAAGTTTGTAGAAAGGGCATGTTAATCCCCTGCTATCTTCAACTTCAGATTCCCTTCAGACTGTGAAAGAATCTTTGGCTGATATTAGCACATCTTAGGCTGATGGGTCCTTTGTATTGTAGTTCAGTCCAGAATGTATTTAGCGTGGACTTAATTGGCTAGTGATTATACATTTGAACTTCATCCACTAAAAATAAATTCTGATGGCAGTGCCTTGCTCTTCAGGAGCTTTGTCTTGCAGCTTCATAATCTGCATCTCTCCCGGGGTTTCCTTATAGGAAGAGCCGATTGCAGTTATGTAGTCAGAAACTACACTCTTTAATAAAATATTAATTAGTCTTCAAGATACTTTGTTTTAAACAGATCTTCGTTACATTCTCAAGGCTAATAAGAAGTTGTGTGTAACATTTAGTCCTTGATAACTATTGTGGTTTTATGTGTTGAGTATATGGAAGTGGCATGAATTTGGTATAAAGGCAAGATCTCCTGGCTGGAGATGCAATACAAAGATATGGGATTAAATTCAGATTCAATTTTTAGTTACCTGTTCCAAACATGCCCAGAATAGAGATTTACTCATGGCACTTTTGGAGATCTTGGCATAGAAAAGCGATTTTAACTCTCTCACCCTGCCCCACTGTCCTCATGTTCCAAAATCCAAGGTTGTCCTTTATCTCACCCTTCATATGAGTAGGTTGTGAGGAACATGTCACCTTATCAGAGAACTGTTTTCCTTTTCTCCAGATATACTCAGCTACAGTTAAGTTTGTTTGGGCTAACTTAAAAACAGAATCTTCCCTTCATTTTGATTTTACTAAAAGTTATATCCTCTGCAAATGTGGACTGTTCAAAAATATTGTCTCATGACTAAGTGATTTAAAATGCTGGATTCATGGGAAACGTCCAACAAAGTGCAAATCATCTTTTTATTAACACTTTTATAAAATCACTCATTAAAAAGTCCAAATGACTCTTTTATATTACTATGTTTTTATGCAGAAACCCCAGACTCCTTGACTGCCTCATAGTTCAGTGTTTAATTGATAAGTAAAGATTTATTATTGCTGTCACTTATAGCATTTAGTTTAAATAAAGTCACTTTAGAAAAGGTTGGGCTAATCTGGACAGATTAATTTTGAGAGGACATGAGATTATTCCCACAGTTTCTTCATCTTAAAGCAGTTCTGTGCTTTACTATTTTCTTATTCTTCTGAACGGACTCAAGCCAAAATCCCCTAGTGCTTTATCTGTGCCATAGTTTCCTGTGTTACCTGAGCCTATCAAATAACTTGCTTGGGATTAATCTCATTTTACTTCCCAAGGCTCCTTTTTTCCCGGGCGTGCCTTAAGTGTTGCACTTAATGAAGACCTGACCCTTGATGCTTTTATTTCCTATCTGTGGACAGATGCTGATACTTCAACTCTCTTCTCTCTGCAGGTTAAAACCCTTGGGGGTGAGTGTCTGTACAGGACCGAGGCACGCTAGTTCTGGTAGCTGCTGTACAAAGATTTTCTGCAGTCTGATCAGAAACTGAGCTCTTAAAAATGCCCTCAGAATAACAACAATCAGGAGAGAAGCAAGTTTAAAAATCTTGTAAAAGGCTGATGTTGCTGCAGTCTTGGAATCTCTTCTTTGAACTCAGATTTCATATTGTTCTTATGGATCAATGATGGTGTCATATTAATGCTGGATGTGGAATTACATAGGATTACAGTGACTTCCTCATCCTGCTTCAGTGAATAAACTTCTAGTGTCTTTGATAAAATGACATTTAGCATTTATGTTTTTAAAGAGCATCAGTGCTTAACCCTCATGAGTAAGGAATAATCTTCAAGAATTTGAAGTTGCCATCAGGAATATCTGGCCCATGCTGGAGATGAAATGAAAGTGCATATTCAAGTGGCTTTTCCTGGCTATGTCTGGGTTTTCTATCATCCCTCTGAACTCCATTTCAAATGGAATTTCTAGTGCCTAACATGATATTTACTTTTTGCCCACTCTTCTAGTATAGACAGATATGGAGACCCATGATTTCTGCCAGTTTCTGCCTTTCCCTGACACCTTGTGCAGAGAAGCAAGGTATGTTGTTGAATTTTTGGAATCATTTCCAGTTGTAACTTCATTACTGCGTCTGATTTTATCCCCTCAGGAATAAAGCTTTTATATTCCAGGGGATTACACCAGCTAAGAGAGATTTAAGTGAGCAAAAAATCAGGCCAGTGGTGTTGAAATATATGTATTGTATTGACACATTTTGATTTAACTGTTTATTCAGTGTTCTCTTTAAAATTGTTCTTTATATTTGTGCCAAACACACTCTTGCAAAATAACTCACAAATGAACCTTTATCATCTCTCATTTTGCCTTTAATGCTGTTGCTGATAGCTTCTAAAGGATGTTACTGCCAATCTTAACATCTCTGGTAATTTTATCCTTTGCAGTTTGATTTCACTGCTGCTGGTGTATTGGTTTGAAAGAAAAGTTGTTTCTTACTTGTCTGTTTTCTAGCATTAAAGTTGCCTTTAAGTCATTTGACCCACGCTAGACATACCATCTGCTTTCAGAGGCGGCAAGCTGGGCTCCTAAAATGAGTCCTGCTGCCCTCCAATGTCTTATTCATGGTTTCTGCAAAGACCAGTGGTCTGATTAAGGTCATCTCTGAGGTCGCAAGCAGTGAGAGATTGTCATTAAAACCTGGCACTTGGTCACTGAAAGCAGCATAGCAGGAGAAGAGGTTTCTGTCTGTCATCAAGGAGTCCATCTCTGGGGTGGTATCAGGTTAGTTTGGAAAGCAGCCTGGCTGGTGTAGTTTCCCCGGCAGGTGCTCATGCTCCTCGGTCTCGCTCTTGCAGCCCTCCTGCTCCCTTTGTGCCACTCCAGGACCGTGAAACCTGAGACTGGGGCCTCCTTCCCGCCCTGGCGCTGCACGAGCAGCGGGGGCCGGGCTCCTCCGCTGCCTTTGCAGGAGAGTCACTCGTTTTGGGTTGCGGGCACAAACATATGCCCAAAGAAAACACGGGACTTTTTTAGAAATAAACGTGTTTTTTTCCTACACTGTCAGGGATTAGTTATTTGCTGAGAGAGGATTAGGACAAAGGCTTAGATTTATATAATTTTAAAAGCGTAGATTTAAATAAGTTAAAATTTCATGCAGTATACATACAAGAGATGATATGTAAAGAACCTTTCCCAACAGTCTTTTTTTTGTAGATTTGTTTTTCATGCTTTTTTTTTAAGAAAATATGTTGTTTACCTTTATTGCATAATGTTCAGGATTTTATTTTCTTAATTTTTACCACTTGTGTTGTTCAGATTTGTATAAATAATAGACACATGTAAGTAATCAAGTATACATTCTGCAGAGTAGAAACATACCGCACACCACGAGTGATATCTCACACCTGATTTTGAGAAGTGTAGGGGGAATGGTCACAGCTCCGTCTTCTTTGAGAGATCTTCTGGCCTTTGATAAACTGGAAATGGGAAGTTGCCTCTGTAATGTTCCCAGAGGACTGATTCACAAAACGTAGAGAAGGATTCAGCGTTACAGTTTCCTGTAAAGAGATTTAATGTAGCCCATGATATTTTCTATTTAAATATAATTATTTTGAGAGTTAATGCTATTTTATTAGCTGGAGATATCGTAGGCAAGTTACTTAAGCAGCCAGTGGATTATTCACACCCACTAGCTTGGTGTTAAAAATCAAAAGCTCTGTTCTGGCTGTGAACATGGGACATAGTTAAATGGAGCTCACAAGTGTCTGAATTTGGTCTCCATCCTAATTTTGTCCTTTAATTTTTGGCATTCAATGAAGAGTTCAAAGTTCCCTGAAAAATTGTGTCTGAAGTTGTCTCGTTTAGACACGCTAGCAAAACACCAGCCGCTGTAATTAGTGAGGCTACAGCTTTCTGTGCTAATATTAATTTCTCATTCAGTAATTATCTTATGAAACAGGCAGATTAAGCAGTCATATGGGCACGCAGATGCAGAGCCCTGTTGGATGTGACAGTGTCAGGGTGACATTGGCAGACTGTGCTCACATTAAACAGTTTGTCCAGGGAAATGAGAAAAGAGGGTCCTGCAACAGGGCTCCTCACCTCTGCGCTGTGTCGGTAACTATGGGGCCGAGGGCAGGAGAGCTTTGGGAACTGCTTAGAAAGTGAGTCCTTTTAGTGAAGGAACTGACTGAGCAAAAACAAAAGCTGATCTTCGATAGACCTTGCTGCAGTTTGGTGCATACACCCCAGGGTATAGATAACAGAATGGGAGAAAGAAATACAGAGCAGAAAAAAATATATTCGGAGTCCTAATGTTGGAACTAAACATTTCGAATGCGACCTATATATTAATTCAGCATTGTTCACAGGACTGGAAATGAAAGAAATGCTCCACTCCTTTTGAATGTCATGGTTTTGCATTTGAAAGTCAAACTGCCAAGGTTAAACTAGCCCCTTTTTTGCTTGGCTTTTTTTGTTGACTTGTATCTTTATGTGTTCAGGCAGACCCTGATAAACTTTATAGTTTTAGTTTTAATAATATATCTGGAGGAAGTTTGCTCATGTGTTTTTTTATATTCGTACTGCTGACATCAGCATTTTTTCATGGGTTTGTGGCTTGTTCACATGTGTTTTTCGAAAACATAAAGGCTGTGCAAAAAAATATCAAGTGCATGAGGAGATCTGAATGTTTTAATAAGTATCTGTGGAAAAGAGGTCATGTGTGATTCAATTTATTGGTTCTTAAAATGTCTTTCATAAAATAGGTGCTCCCTCATAAAATGTTAACCCATCCTGATTCAATAATATTCTCATCATTTTTTCAGGTTCCTTCTTGAAGCAGTTCTCCCTCGTCTGAAAAACCCAAATTAGCTAAACCTGATCTGAAGCCTATTCCTGGGTCATCCCACTCAGTGGTGCCTGGTTTAGGAGATCCCATCAAAAAGGCCTTCCTATATTGAGCTTTTCCAGGGAGGTCCATTTTTAATGCATTGCTGTTCACATCTCTCTGCCCTCTTCCCTCTCTGTTAATAAAATGCTGAAGAAAAGGGAAAACTACCTCATCTGAGCACATTTGTTTATTCTTTCATAGGTCTACCCTATACTCTGACCCAAATGTATCTGGCTCATTGTCTCTTTGTGGGCTTTACTAATGCCTTCCATCCCAGTGTTAGGATATTCCAAGAAAGTGATGCATTATTAATGAAACAGGGCAGGTTTCTGGCATGTGATTATTCCAAAGTCTGGAGAACTCTGGTTTCAGATCTGGGTCTAAATTTTGTATCTAACCCTTCAGGTCTGTCAAATGAGCTGGCACAGACCCTTAGTTCTGGGTGCCACTGTGCTGTGAGAAGGTCATTTCTCATTGCCATGCTCTTGCAGTATGTGTAACTTCCTCTCTATTTTATATAGGGTTCTTTATCACCATTTAGCTAGAGCTATTATTTCTGAAATACTTACCTTCATTTGCTGAAAGCACGTTTTTCTATTTTGCTTTCTACATGTGTTAGAACCCTCTCTTTTTTTCTCTTCTTTTTGGTGAGTATAGAAGTATCCAGGCCAGCAGGGTGATAAGATTTAAATATTTAGTATCATGAATGTTTAATATCTTCAGGATTATATTTGAGTCTAAGAATGAAAAGGAACATGTACTTCTGCCCATCTCTCAGGCTGTCATCAGCCTGGGTCCAGCGGTTAGCGGTTTGCTTAGCAAAACGATTGCAGCATTTTAATGACTGTGTTTTAAAGAAATGTTTGTTTAGCTGTAGGGAGTTTCAGTCATGCAAGCTTTAGTGGATAAGACTAGGTGACAATGTAGGCAGTGCGTTAGCTACAGGTTTAATTTTTAGTGCATTAGCCCTGTAAAGCCAATGAAAAATGTGTACTGACTTCAGGACCACTGAGAAATGGGAATCGGTTTTGTGGTGTTCCTGGGATGAGTTTTCTCAACCAGCGCATGATGCAGTTTGTCCTTGGGATTTCATTTTTCCAACTGAATTTTCTAACTGTTCAAAAGAGAAGCAAACATTTATTGGTGTTTATTCTGGTCTTCTAGTGCCCGAGATTGCTGACGGTGGTGGCAGTCTTAGGAGCAGCAGAATCGTGAGCAAGGCAGAAGACTATTAATTAAATCTTCCCTTGACAAGTTCAGCAAATTGGTACCCCTGTCATTTATCTCCTGCAGTAAGTGGCATAATGAAACCTGGTTTCTGGTCTGAACTCACACTTCTAAGTATTATTGCAATCCATTTAAGTAATAGCTAGAATAATCAACCTTTGGAATAACTTCAGAATATATTTGATTTCTCAGTGTTCATTTTTTTCAGATTGAGGGTTTGTTTTGTTTTTCATTAGATCTTTAACCATTGTTAAATGATAAGAAAAGATGAGTAAAAGAAGAAAGGAAAGTAGATACATGAGCAAACTCCAGGTACCTAAGCAGGGCACAAGGCAACCTGTGACTTCACCATTAAGTCACGGTTAAGCAGTCGGTTGCTGCCTCTCTTTACGGGAGGGGAACAGTTCTCAGGTTACCTGCTCGCATCTGGTGACCCATATTGCACGTGGAGCTGATCTCTTGATACGTCTTCTCGTATCTGCTACTCTGGGGCACAGTGTCCATTACCCAAAAAGAAGCTGTTTCTTACCTTCCTCTGTGTCTGACTACTCTTCTGGCACGTTGCTGCCGTAATTAAATATAAAAGCATTTGTTTCAATGCCTCGGGAGAGTGAGGGTGTCTAGGCTTTCCTTGGCAATTCAGTGTATCCCCAGGCAACACTTCCTGTGGGTTTTGAATGAACAAGTGTAATTCCGTCCGATCCGGGCTGTGCTGGGTGCTCACCTGAGAGGCGCCTGCGGAAAGGTGTTTTGGGTGAAAAGCAGCACTTTTCACCCAAAATACGTAATACTCTTACCGCTTCCTAGGATCTAAGTACTTACAACNCCGATCCGGCTGTGCTGGGCGCTCACCTGAGAGGCGCCTGCGGAAGGTGCATCAAGCAGCACTTTTCACCCAAAATACGTAATACTCTTACCGCTTCCTAGGATCTAAGTACTTACAACACAGAGGTGACAGGCTATGTCAAACAGAACTGCAAAGTGAATCCGTCTCCATGCCCCCATCATAAGCACACTGAGTCTTAAACCCAAAGCATCTATAGCATCTCTGCCCATTACAGGGCATCATCTGACCCCATAACAGGGTCAAATAATTGCTTCAGTCGCTCTTGTATCAGCTCTGCTTCCCTCTAGTCTTCTTTTCATAGTTATTTTATTCCAGGGTTAGTTTATTCACTGCTGTGTATCTTCCATTGGATTTTTTTTTATATCTATCCCTGTGTTATATCAAGAGTAAATAATGAAATTGTACAACAGAAATAAGCAGGGAGATGAAGAGTACATTATATGCTCCAGTGATACGTTCCAAATTGAAATATTGGCTGTTTCTTTTCTGTTTCTTTTTCTCCTTCTTTGACTGTCTTCCGAAAGTGACAGAATGGAGGAAAATGAAATAGCTAGATGATAATTTCACCTTAACATAAGTATCTCAGAGGGACAGAACAAGGGGAAATGTGATAAATTTTGAAACACCAGCAGTCTGGCAAGTACCCAGTTCATAAGCTACATGCTGGCAAAAAAAACACATGCTGGGGAAAAATGTGTGTGTTCTGTAGTTGTTTCATTAGGAGGGAACACAGAGTGAGTGCAGTGGTTTATAAATGTCTAGTGGGATTGAAGATTACTTGTGGAATGAAATAAGGGAGAAGCAAATCTCGCTGATAAAACACTTAGTTTTAGATTACCCCCCAATCACCTGAGTACCAAACAGTTTGCTTTTAGTGCAACATCTTTTTTAACAAACCGAGGTGGAGGTACTTAATGCTGCTTTTAAATAAATCACTTCCTTGTGCACATAGTAATAGTAAAGGCAATAAGGCAATCCATATATCCCTTGTTGTTAGGTGAGACTCTCCTGAGGAGAAATACTGTCGCTTTTGATCAGTCGTAGCATCATCTCTGTCTAGAGGGATTGTAGAAATTTTCCAGCAATAGTTAACATATATTAAAAAAATGAGAGTTGGAAAGGATTTCTAGAAGTCACATAATCCTGATTCCAAAGTAGGATTAACGATTTCTATGACATTTCTAACAGATATTGTCTGTTTTCTCCTTAGATCCTCTCCCTGTCCATTCATCGCCCTAAGGGCAAATTCAGAACTTGCTGTATTAATCTATTCCAGCACTGCCAGTGCTGAGCGATCCCTAACAGCAGAAAGGATGGTGGTTTTCTTCTTATTTTCAAACTCCCTTCTGCAATTTAAGCCAGTTCTTTTTTGCCCTCATCAGTGGATATGGAGAATGCAGAGAGAAGAGCAGGCAACAAACCCATTTTGTATAATTTAAGGCTGTTATAACTTCTTTTAGTGCCTAGACTAAACATCTCTGTTTCCACTCTTTGCTTGTAAGTGATGTTTTCAAGATCTCCCATCAGAATTGCCACTCTATTTCAAGTGATACACCAAAATTTTGCTTTCACCCCCATGGCTACGAGGTTTGCTTAGGAAGATACCAAAGTGGTTGGTTATCTTCCAGAGCAGCAAACTAGAGCTTTATCTTTTGCTTCTTCTGGAGATGATGGAGATTTTGGTACCAGGTTATGAAAGGGACGGACACTTGGGATGTTTGCATGTTTTTTTCTGCAACACTGCTGACAGTCCAGTAATATGCTGAGCCTGCAAAGCCAACCCTGACTTGCATAATACATTATTGCAGTTAGGAATAGATGTAATAGCTTTTGCACACAGAATAGCTAGCAGGAAAATGTCTGGGTTGTAAATGATCTTTATAGAATTAATTGACGCAGGACCTGTTGAGAGTGTATGTTATGACTCTATCTGGAAGTACTCACAGGAGAACTTTTTACTTCTCACTTTTACAGTCTTGGAGACATTAACTTGCATATTATTGCCAAGCATCATGTAGAGAAGACAACATCAGGCATCATTCATTCATTTCATACGTCAGCACAACTTTAATGCAAACACTGGAGCAAGATTCAGAGTCTCCCTTTCGGGTAATATAGCAGAAGAATTTAACTTCTAACTAAAGCTTTGAGTTTCAAGTGTACAATATTTAGTCTGAATATGAGTTAGTAACAGCAGAAGACTTCAGAAATTAAAAAACAAGAGTTTCATGTAAACAACTTGTGTTAATGTCATTCCGCATCAGGGCACTTACCACAGATTATTAAAGAAATTTGGAATTTAAATGACAAATAGAAATGTTGATGTTATTTTATTGCTGTATCACAGTACTGCACCACTTTTTATTAGCAGGGCAACATGTTTTTAAGGAATGAGTTAAATCTCATAAACTCCTTTGTTATTTGTAGAAAAACATATTTCTTTCCACATGGAAAGATTAATTTCCTCCAGCTGTACCTCTTCCAAAGAGTTAAAGTTCAGAACAAGACATGGTTGCCTGGAGAAAAGTTGAAGATGCAAGTTAAATGTGAGGTAAGAGGTAACAATAAAGCAGAGGCAACAGGTGAAAACTGCCTTGCAAAGATTGAACCCCGAAGTGAGAAGAAAGGTCTTAGCAAAATGCTGGTACTGCTCAGAGATGCTAAAGCAAAAGCTAAGACAGGGCTGAATTCATGTTTCTGTCTTTTTTATTTCAATAATATGAAAGTTAGGAAGAGATTTGGCTCTAGGCCTGCGTTTGACAATAAATACTAAAATCTTGACAGCTGTTTGTCAAGATTTGTAGGTGTGATTTCTTTATATGGATATTTATTAAAGCTTTCCATACATACTTGTAGATGCAGGAAACCTGTAACATCCTTCTATACGTTTTTTTACCAACATTTGTTGCTACTTATGTAATTCCATTTTCTTGTATAGAGCAAATTGGTCGTCTTGTCTTTGAGCAGAATGTGTCCACTCATTGCCAATGCTGATAGAAATGTTCTTCTATATTATATTTCAAAATATGCAGCTCTATCATAATCTGTCTAGACTAATGACTTTCATCCTTCTGTTGTCTGCTGCATCCTGACAGTTTTCACTCCTTTCCACATTTCCATCTCCATTTTACTCCATGAACAGCAGCGCACATGGCAACCAGAAATAGTCTGACCGTCTTCCAGAAAAATGCCAGTCACCTGACAAAGATAATAAAAAACCCAGTATCTCATTTTTTCTGTGCTGCAGTTTCCATCTCTCTTATACAGAGTGTGTACATCCAAGGTGGTAGGACTGGCCATCTGTTCTGCTTCCACAGAGCTAGTACTTGGGACTACTGAGTTGCTCAAATGCTCTAATTTTTATAGACAACTGGAGCGGGTGCCCATCCATAAAAAAGTGCAACGGTATAGAAAAAAAAAATGAAATTGTACTGAGTGCCCTCGCCATGGGATCATGAGGAGTTGCAGGATTTGCAGTTGCAAATTTGTGGTATCATCTGTGATATTCATTTACGACAAAGAGTATCAGTGAAGTAGATAAGTTTTATCCCATAGTCTACCTCAGTGTAGAGTTATATTTCAAGGAAATTAAACATTAAATTTAGTTACATTGTATGGCAGGTAGAATGACACCAAAGCTACTAACTTGTTTTCTTAATGACACTACAAAGCACATGATGGATGAGACAACAATCAGGAGACTGGGGAGGGCAGAAAGCTAATAAAATCACACTGGGTTTCCTAATCTTTATATAGACAAATGGGTCAGGTTGCCAAAGCCTTTAGAATGAAGTACTATAAATATATTTTAGCATTCTGGAATTTATCAGTGCAGAGGACGGAGGAACTCCAAAGATGTGCTTGTCTCTGCGACTGTTCTGTATCTCATGTGGGCTTGTCAATGAGGCAGGGATGTTAGCTCACCCCAGTCAGCAAAAGAAAGTTTCTTGTGTTGCATGACCTGCTAGTTAAACTGCATAGCTCTCCTCTTCCCAAAGCTCCATGGGGTTCTGCTGTGTCTGGATTGGAAAATAAATGGACTTTTATGAATATGGAAATCTCTGCTCACAGTAAGCCAAAGCAATTCTTCCATGATGAGGAGAGAAGGAAGGGCAGGCAGCCAGTGTGGACCAGGCAGGGATCATGGACTCCCAGGGACACACAGTCTTCAGGATCATCAGGTCAGAGCTTTATCCAGAAGCATTGCAAGGAGAGGCCCCCCCGAATGAGGCACCGTTTAATGCAAGCCCCAAATCAGACTGGCAGGAATGGGTGCAGCAGCGAGATGACTGATAATTTTTTATTAATTGCAGCTTCACATACTGAACAAGGCTGTTATCTCCTGGCGAATCTGCGGAGAGTCCAGTCTGCACTGGCACGAGGCATTTATACTTGGCAACACTTGATCTTAGAAGTGGAAAGAACACTCTGCCAATATAAAGAACAAACATTTCTGAGTATTGAATTTTTATCTGAAGCTGTCTTCAATCCCCAATTCGGTGCTTGCGGCAACAGTCAAAATCATCTCCAATTGTTTTTCTGTCTAATATAGAATATCTATCAGTCTGATTGTATAGGCAAATAGAGCAGGGAGTTTTACTGGAGGAATTTATAGATCCATTACCCTAAAATTCTGTCTTTGCTGAGAAATTTCCTACCAACAGTTCTGCCTTAGGAAAGTAATTGTTCTTATTCTTGAAGTTAAGTCATCAAGTCAACTGAGTACACAAGAATTTACATGCGTATACCAGGTGCTTCAAGCAGTATTGCCAAAACCGGCTGTCAAATCACAAGTTAAGCCTCCCAAACTTTTCCTGACTTACAAAAAATGAAGAGATTCTCCTCTTTCCCATTTGGTCTGAAGGACATATTGTGGCTACATTTTCAGCTTTTGTTTTACAACCATCATTTTTTTTTTTTGTCTCTTTCTATTTAATATAAGCTAAGATTCCCTCCAAACAAGGAACTTTCTGCACATGACATTTAAAAAAAAGAGGAGATAACATCTGAGAGTGGAAATAAAACCGAGAAGAGAGACTGCATGCTTTAATCTTACGTGTTGGTGTTGTGAAACCATAACGTATGTATTCCCTTTCAGAGGACAGGGCTGCTGCAATGAAAATGCTGCCTACAAACTGGGCAGGTAGTTCATACCTGGGGAGCTGCTAATTCCTGGCTCTTTGTTTATTTAGACACAGTGGCTGTAGCTGAAACACTTGACACACAGCTGGCTCCTTTGGAAAAAACTTGAGCACCTGGGTAGTAAAATGTGAGACCCCAAGATATGGCATTTCGTGGTTGACCTTCCTGAGCTGCATTTCTGTTCCGAACAGATGTTTACACTGGAACCTGTGGAGCTCGGACACATGAAAGGAGCTTTTAATGGAAACATTGCCTGTGGGATCTGCTAAAATAATGAGATTGCAAATTCATGTCCAATCTTTTCTCTGAATTACCGTAATTTGTATGGTGGCTTGCTGCAGGTTTAACTGTTAACTGGTGTAAATTAATGCAGGCTGGCTGTATCTACCACGACAGAAATACTGATTTTATTCCTAGTAGTGCAAATTTGGAGTGACTCATCACTTGCTTTACTTATGGAGGTGTTTGTTCACATATATATATATTAAATGCTCAGTTGAGGTTTGGGACTTTATGATAGCAAAGTAGTGAAGTACAGGCTTAATATTCACTGTGTGAGTTGTTCCATGGACTTCACTGCTACTACATGTGTGCTTAAAAGTCCTCACTCAAATGCTCTGCTGGATGAGGACTTTGAAGGCTGAGCCCTCAGCGAGCAAGTCACAGATGGCAGTTCGTGGCAGAGTACATGGATTTATTACTTAACATCTCAGATGGCTATTTAATTTGTTACCACTTTTGGCTGGAAAGTTAACTGGTAATGTAATCGGACTCCTGCTTTTTGTCAGGCCTGAGGCATTTATTTTCATTACTGTGGTCGCCTCAAACAAACCAGAGGATGGGTGTTGGAATGGGTGTCTTTGGAGATCTGTATGTCCATCTGGTGTGTCAGTTGGAATAAATCATTTTTCCAAGGTGGAAGCAGGGCCTGGTACTTCCTTCAGGACTTGCCCAAAGAGGATACTTGATAATAGCTGGTAAGTTGCTGGCCTGAGGACCACAGGATCTTACTCCATTTGAAAGGATGCTGAGGGAGCAAGGAGTCCAGGCGACCCTGGCAGCTGGAAGGACTGAGGGAATAGCAGGGAACCTAGAGTGTAAGGCAAAGGAGAAAGAAGACTGAAAGTCAGAGAAAAACTGAGTAAAATGAGAAGAACAGAACGAGAAAATAGTGTGGGATAGAGAAAAATAAGGTCAAAGCAAAATTAACGTTTAAGGCATCTGAGGAATGCAATAACCTTTCCACAATGTGCAGAGTAAAATTCTGGAAGATGTTGATCAGGGAGTGAGAAACAAGACAGGAGGGACAAAAGCAGTTATTTATTTTTTAGCTGGAAAGGTAATGCAAGAGGCTGTGCTAAATAACTCAAAAATCATTTAAAATTCTTTTGGACGGGAACAAGAATGAGATTTCCCAGCCTAAGGCTGCACAGAGTCTTCTAGGCTTGCCACAGTGGCATCCACAACGCCACCGTTGAAAAGAGGTCAAAAAAAAAGCCCGTGGTGGCCAGAATAATATATTTCCAAGCAGTGTTTTTAGGCAGCCAAGTCTATCAGGTGCTGGGGCTTTGCTGCACAAGCGCTGACCTCGAGGAGCGCTAAAGCCCATGACTTGTCCCAAGACACTAAGCTCCCTCCTGTATCAGTGTGTCCCGGTATGTCCTTGCATGCATTTTGAAACTGATGCCAATGGTGCTTTTCCTTTTCCTCTGGCCACAGAGGCTGAAGCAGCAGCGTAGAGGCGAGTGGGGCCGAGCAGCACCGCATTCGCAGCGGATCAACGCACCCTGTGCTGCACTTACCTGCAGCCCTGCTCCTTGCTGACGAGTTCTGTGTAATGTCAGGAACCAACTGGTTCCTCAGGCAGGGAAGTCAGATGGGTGTCTGGGATTTTCTGTACTGTGCTTGATTATTTCTTCTGTCTGCACACTAACAGTCCAATCTGTCGCTGGATTACGTAATTTTACTTAGCAGAGAGATTTTCAGACCGCAGCGAGACTTTCAGACAAGCAAGCTTGTGCACTGTCAGGTGTTGACTGGAATCCCCAAGCCCTTAGATCTGGACAGGGGATGTTTTGGTAAGGGGCATCAAATAGTATATTTTGCACAGCACAGTCCAACCACCAGCAGCCAAACAGTGACGGCAAGTGCCTCAATCTTTTCTCTGTTTCGAGCATGTGTTTTGGTTGTAATTTCTTGTGTAGATAACTAAGATTTTATTTTCCAGACATAGCATACAGCTACTGCCAGAGCTGTCGTACACTAAAGTCCTTGGCAAAAGGGAACGTTGGCGTTCCAGACGGGAAGTTTTAGGCTGAACTGAAATATCTGGGAAGATCTTCGGCCAACCAGGGCACAGGTCCGTCCATGACCCCACGGGAGGTCTCTTTTCCACTCCCTGCTCCCTGCTGCTCTCGCCCTGAGACTTCACCAGGGTCAGAACAGGAGCGGGAACATCAGGAAATGCTGTGGATTCCCCAAAGCCTCTTTATTTGTAACAGCACAACTAGAAGCATCCAGAAAAAATGCTGCTAATGTAACTCCCATGGCTTGTTTTCTTGTACAATAGAAGAATGAGCAAGAAAACAACATTAGCATTCCCCTATATTCAGCTCCTGGAGTTTTTTCTGTTTTCTCTACGTAGCTGTTATTTCTGTTTCATAGTGAAGATTCACAGTTTTCTCTCCTCCAACTGTTAGCTCAGTAAAGTCGCTCAACTTCCTCCCAATATGACCCATGTCACCATGAGCTGTTGGAGGAGCAAGCGCAGCCGAAAGTCTGGGGACAACTCTGGAGCTTGGCCTTCTCCAAGTGCCATGCAGCGCACTGGTGTGCGCACCAGCGAGGGACCCTCTGCTTTGGCACATCCCATGGAGTGCCCCAAACTGTTCGGCAGATTTTATCATTCTTGGAAACGTTTAGTAAAGGTCTGGAAGATGGAAGGGGCAGCAAATGGTAGCTCAGCCACAGTAACATGGCCAGGAGTGAGGCCCAGCCAAACTGTGATGCAGCAGGTGTTTAAAGCTCCTTCTCTTTTAAATCAGATAGCAGTGATGCAATTGATTGTCCTATCAAAATTAACAAAATAATAATAAAAAATGAAATTAAAAAAATTGTCAATTCTACAACGTAGGGACGGTCGGGAAGGCCTGTTGAGTGATCTCCTTGCATTGCTTGCCCGGTCTTTGGCAGACGCTATGCACCTCTTGTACATTTGAAGTGCTTTGTGATCGCAGAAACATAATAATGGTGTAATAATAATGATAATGATAATGGCAAAGCCTGAGCATTCAGCTAGGACCACAAGGTTTATGAAAAATCATCAGTAAGTAAGTAATTATCTATAACAGTGTTAAAGTACTTGCCTAGAAGGCCAGAGATATGAGGTCAGCCTCCAGTTTTGCCAGCTATAACTTTGGCAAACCCTATAAGCTTTTTCTGACATAGTTCTTTGCTTTTAGAATGTAGACAGAAGTAAAATGAGTTTATTTTCTATTTAAAGAGTCAATAGGAAGAAAAAAAAGTCACTGAAACCAAAATAAATCTAGGAAAAATAGTATAATAACTAAATGAACTATTTTCATCAGGTGATGTTGCATTTTCAGTATTTTCTAGTTTCCTCAGAAACTAATTTTTGGGATCTCCCAGTCTTTCTGTGTCTAATTCTCTAATTCAAGTTGATTATTTTAATTCTGACATTATAACTTGGCTAGGTAAAGTTATCCTGTGATTTCTAAAAAGATTGCTACCTTAAGAAATTGTTGCCTTAAATTAATGGGATTTTTCCTTTGATTAATGAGAAATTTTGAAGGAGTTTCTTGCCATTATCTTAAAGAACCTTTAAATCATTTGTAAAATAAAAATCGGTGTTTTATTAGATAAAATTACAGATCTTAATATTGGAGATAATATCTGCAATTCAAAAAAGTTAAATGCTTTAAAAAATTTTCTGAAATCATAATTTATCAGAACTAATGAAAAAAATCTGTTTTTTTTTTTTCTTGAAGATTTTCAAAATGTCAATAGAGTATCCTGAAGACCAACAGGAAAGATTTCCAAAATCCCACAGGAACAGGAAAAATCTTCCCACTCAATTCTTGTTACAACGGAGGTATTTCACATTGAATGTTAAAAACATTGACAGATTTCGTGCTTCATTTAAGAAAGTAATGTGAGTTTACATGTTTCAAAGAAAACTGATATTCTGGCAGATGACATTAATATTCCTGCTTGTGCATCTTGCAAAATGCAGTTGTCATCAGATGCAATTGTACTATGAATCACCTCCACCAAATTTATACCAGATTTGGGCTGAGATCAATTTTTGATTTTTTTCACGGAAAAATTGAGTGGAGTGGAAAGGTAAATATATATCATTATTTGAGGCTTAACTGTAGTGATAACTGAAAATCAGAAAGCCCTGAAATGAGAAGAGCTCACTTGCGCGGAGTTATCTGACTCCCTTATATTTCCATATATGCAGTAAATACTTGGCTGCAGTGTGCAGTGTACAGTCGGGTGAGTTTGGAGAAGAGCTTTCCTGGCCTGAATTTAGAAAACATTCAGTTCTGATGGTAAGCAAGGAAGGTCCCCTTGGTTATGTAAGAGCTGGCGGGAAGCGTCTCCGGGCCTAATCCAGGTGGATTATGCGGTGCCAGTGAAAGTGCAGTATTAGCCCGCAGCCAATGGCTTCACATCTGCAGGCAGGAGTCAGGAGTCCAACAGTGGGTGGCACTCATTAAAAATAGATCTGCTGAACAGCTAAGACGATTATTGGTCCTGATTTGCAAGATTAGACCCCTGGGACAGTCTGTCGGGCTGTTTTTTCACTCGACTGCACAAAAGGCTCTCGTTTCACTTCCCTCTGGCTTGGGCAAAAATCCGTGATATGGCCAGAGTCTGCGAGAAGGGGGAGCCGGGCAGCATTTGGGAGAAGACAGGGAGATGGATGCCATCCCAGGGCCTGGGATCCTGCTCCTTGGATAACAGTGTGCAAAGCCACAGCTGAGCACAGCATCAGTGCCGCAGGGATTTATATGGCTTAAACACTGCACATGTAAATTATTAACATGATCTCCCTGTCTGATGCTGTGTAATCTTTGCATCTGGGTTTATAGGGAGCTTGTTGCAATTGCTGGAGCAATAGGGAGTTTGCAGGGGAACTGCCTTGACAGGGAGGGTGGCTGCGGCGAGGAAGGGTCTGGCTACATGGGATCAATTGGGAGTCTTTCATGAGACTGATGCATTTCATAGCTCAAAATCAGCAATGTCAGCTGGACTACTCGGCATAATAGCCAGCTGAACGGAGAGAAAAGTATCCAGTAATCTGACTGGGAAAACCCTTGCTCTGCTTATCAACATTTCTTTACAATCGTTTGCAAAAGGACTGTGATTTGGGAAATATATTTAACAAACGTCCAAGAAGGCCATGTCTTAGCCAGCCAGTCAGGAATGGAAAAATACACATTTTATGTGACTGAACATGCAGATTGAATAGGCACAGTAATTTATTTCCTAACAGTCTGTTTCCCTTAGTTCACTGGGACGATGGTAGAACAAATAATTAAGAATAATAAGTGCATTCAGAAAAATGCCAGTGTATGCTGCCTGCCCACTGACGGAAGAATCAAAGAAGTTATTGCCAGTAGTTTGCCCAGCTCTTCCGAATTTAGTCAGCGCAAGGAATTAGTCTTTTAACTCTTGTTTTTTTTTTTAAGCAGTGGCAAATTTCTATTCTGTTGAATCATTTCAGCACTGAACCTGTAATAACAGGCCCCACAGAGCCCGTTGTCGAAGCCGTTGCAGGCAGTAGTGCTCCCCAAGCCCCATGGCTGCATGCAGCACCAATCTGGGGACAATCCCAGCCAGTGCTTTCCCTGTAAATAATAATAAGATACAATGGATCTGTGGGAATTAAGGTCTTAGGAGGCGGTGATGTCATCTGCGCAGATTCGGAGCGCAGTACGGCTCGCATTCTGCGAACATTTTATGGTTATATAATATTTCTCAATCCACACTCTGGATCAGCTTTTTTCTTTCAGACTTTGTCCATTACTCTCATAGCTGCTTCACAAGTTTACTTGAAATATGTAAATGGGTAAAAAAAGGGAAAGAGGGAAAGGCAGCATCTTATAAACTATGTTCATTGCCTATGTAGATGTAAATAATGGGTACTATTTAAATGAGGGCAGCTTATTTCTTCCATACTATATCAAATACTTTGATACTATTAGCAGAAATACTAATGCCACCCCTATAATTTATTTCAGTATAATATAAGGGGTTTTAGTTGAGATTAAGAGAGAATATGGCAGAATGGCTTGCATTCTTTTGGGCTATGCTTGTACTCCCAGGAGTTTTGCCATTTGCTTCCCTCTAAAGAGGCTATTGCTCTCTTAGGAGTTAAAAAGTATTGGAAAGAGACATTTCTTATACTACAGTGAGAAAGCCCTGCGGAAAAGAGGCAGTTGTTTGAATTTCAGACTCCCTGCTCTGCCGCAGGAAGGAGGCATCTTTGTTCACTGACCTGGACCCTGGAAAATGCTCCATATACCTCATACTTTTGCTCAGCTCATTATGCTCTTAATTTTCCACAGCTCTGCTCCTCCACTCAAAAGAGAAGCAGGCTCTGGAGCCCCTGCTCCCTCCAGGTCCTGCAACCTGACTGGGTAGTCGCACTGTATAATTCTCTAACGTGATATTATCAAATCAGTAAAATTACAGGCAGCTCCTTAGTGTGCTGCAGATTCTGGGAAGAATAAATATGCACTAGCTGCATATTCAACTAAAAGGATTAAGGTTTACAAAAATACGTCAGTTTTATGTCCAGAGAAACTTTATATACACACTATGGTAGGCTTTCTGAGAAGTCTGTTTCTGTTTGTCTTGAACATTTTCCAGTGGTCTTGCTATATATCTAAGGATCAGGTCTCCAAAACAGTTGTCAAAATTTACAATTGCCATCTAGAAAAATCAAGAAATCAAGAAAGGCTATGTATGGGAATGCCTGTTTCTTATAGTAACATGAAATATTAAAATAACATTTATTTAGCTGATGATTAATCTCACCTTGTTTTCGAAGGCTGCATTTGCCCAGAAACTTTTTGCAGAGGTGAGATGAGTCTCTCCATCAAGAACATCAAGAGTCTACACAGTGATAGAAGATTCCTTTAGCATCAACGCCAGCTTCTCAGGTGATGCGTAAAAGCCTCCTTTAATTCCCAGTGGATCCATTGTTAGGTGGATCATACCCTAGCACCTTTTTAAAAATGAAACTAATAATAATAATCCTCTGGGAGGATTATAAAACCCAGTCCTGGATAAAATAATTTACCTCTACCTGTACTGTTCACTTGTTTGCCTTCACAAATGGAAACTATTACATTTTATGAAAGTGCAAGTTGTAGCCATTCTCTTTCTGGCTTAATCCAGTGATCCCATAATCCTTGTTACAGTTACTGACTTCCCCTTCTAATCAGGTTGGAGTCAGCCTGATTTTTTCCAAATGTTAATGAGAACCAGGAAGCTTTCATTCAGCAGAGTGAGTGGAAATAAATGCATATTTCTAGCCATTATTACAACTAGTGTCAGGGGTTGTGTTTAGGTTGCAGTGTTACTGTGAGTTCAGGTTCTAGACTTCGCTCTTTTCTGGCCTGGAATATTAAAGGAGTTTGATATGAACAAAAAAATAGTTGAATTCAAAGAAACAACTTTTTATGGAATCTACAATATAGCTGTTACGCTTGTATTTTCTTTCCAAGAAGTACAAAAGTCACATTGCAGATTTCTGAACTTCTTCTGTTTGTTAGTCCCTGAAACCACCTTAATTTCCCTTTTCTTGAAAAACAGAAGACCTTCATGTTGGGTTCCTCCAATTAGCACCTCTTGTATCAGCAGCATTGCCACACTGCACTGTCGTTTATTCTTTCTCTAGTGCCTGGAAATCCCTTGGAGGGTTCTGCAAGACACTCCATGGGATTCTCACTGGAATCCCTTTCCTGGAACAATCACTACTATGACTCCTGTGTGACATCTACTTCTGGAGATGGACTCATACCCTTCTGTTACTGCTCAGTAATAACCTAAATGAGATGCTCTCCTCTGTTCCACTCCTGATACCTGGAGGCTCTCAGAGGAAAGATCTAGCGGATTCAGGAAATCAAATCAGAATTAAATAAACACAAAACTGAACTAGTCTTATAGCTCCCATGACTTGGGTTGAACAGATAGCCATGAGGCATGGCAGTGTAGCACTCGTGTTGTCACTGGACTTCTACTGTCATAAGACCAGAGACCCTTCATTTCTGGTATGATCACAGCTGGTATTTCCTGAGGTATTCATTTCCCAGGAGGAAAACATCGTTTTATTCAGTTGAGGACACTATTGACAAGAAAAAAGTCTGTGTTCATTAACTTGAGCAAAGAAAAGAGGTATTTACTCTTTGACTAATTTCCTCTTGATTTATTTTCCATCTAAAGGCATCTTCTTGGATGGCTTGTGGTTAATTTGTCTGCTGTAGAGTACCATATGTGAAGTAATTTGACTTTCATCTATTCTGAAATGAAAACCCTAAATCAGGCCATCATTTTGATGTCTGCAACAGGTTTCTTCAGTACTACCTCATTCTAGTAATTCCTGACTGAATTATGTGCAGAGATACTGAGTTTAATTGTGTTATTCCTGGCAAAAGAAAGCAGAGGGAAACTAGTTCTCACAATTCTATTTGTGAATTATAACTACGCACTCTAATCTAATCATGTTTCTATTTCCCCAGATGTGGAGAATTTTAAGAGCGTCTCATTATCGACCACTAATTAAATCTAATGTGAAAGAAATGTTGGATGAAATCCTACCAGTGCTGAAGTTTCTGGCAAAATGCCCCTTGACTTGAGTGGAACTGTTATTTTGCTTTCTGGGTTTTGGACTCTTCTGAGGGTGATCATTATAATTATTTACTATCTGGTAACATCTGGGATCTCCATTTAAAGTTCAGGTCTCAGGGTACTGGGCAGGTAAAACGGGGGGTTTGCTTTTTAAATCATTGCACTCTGGGTCACAAGCGAAAGAAGCTGGTAATAAAACAGCTAAGCAAGGTGGAAAGAGGCAGGGGAAAAGCGGACCTTGAGACTGTTTAACAGAGTTTGTCATAACAGTGAATAGCTTATTGGAAACCAGAATGAAATGCTTTCCTTTTACTGCAGGTGCATGTTCAGAAGTGCCCAGGCTTATAACCAAAGGATTAATTCCTTGGTTCTCTTTGAAGAGCCATCCCAGGCAATGCTGCAGGGTTGGGGCTGTAGCTGTTATCTGACCCATAGTGATATGATAGGAGTTGGAGCCTCCAAAACAGAGGGATCTAAAATTATATCCATGATGCACACACAAAAAAATGGAATAAAGGATGAATCTGACCTGAGGAGGATGATCAACCCGGGAATCTGTGCAAGCTGCTGCAAACAATTTATGTAAAAAATCCAGTATATGGTTGCACTCAAATCTAGGATATTTACGACTGTATTCTGCCTTGATAGTCATTTGCCTGGTTCCCTCCTATAACTCATTTAAATATTTCACCAGTTTGTTCTTCCCTCCCCCGTAGCACTCCTTGATCTATGTAGTTCAATTAGAAGACAGCATGAGGGCAGTGTCTACAAGACATTGTTTATTTTGCACTTTGTAGCAAACAGTTCTCAAAATGCTCAGCTTCAAAAGTGACATGTTTTCCTGTTCTTTTTCCCCTCTCTCTATGCTAAGCTACTCATGGTTTGCTTTAATACTGCAGTGTAAGTCAGTACCCATGTCCCTAAACTCCCACCTGTTTGTCTGAACTGAGTTTTCGTTAGTGACAACCCACATGGGCTGACAGCAGATCAAACCTGCTCCTTGTTTCTCTCTTTAGCTTGTGTTACTATTTGTATATTGTATTGCTATTGCATTGCAACCAAACAGATTTTCCAGTGGTGTTTTACATTGCCTTTTCATCAGCCCTTTTGGTGCAGATTTCTTCTTGTTTCATCATTGATGTTAATTAAGGATTATAAATGAGGTCTCCTTTGCAATTCAACGGTGTGTTTTTCTTTCCTTTCTTCAGCAGCTGACTGTACCAGCTGCTCGGGTGCTGTGCTCAGAGATGAAATTTCGTCTCCAGGGCAGAGGAGCCTTGAGAAGCTGCACAGGAGAAACCGAACATCAGTTTGGGCAGTGGATGTACTGGGACTACAGCTATCTATGGAGAATATTCTTGGAAATATCCCACCAGCTGCAAGGGGCTTATAAGAGGGCATTTCCTTGGTGATGTTTAACAGACTGGAAGTCAGACATGTCCCATCCATAGGTTTCTCTGAGACTCAGTAAATATTTTGCTTAACACAAGCTCTTCCTGAAGTGCCTTTCCTGTGTTTAGTGTACATCATAGATTTTTCTTCCTGTTATGATTTAAATATAGCTGAATGCTTGTTTACATAGCAAGGGTTGAAGGGTTGAAGGGATACATATGCACTTAACCTGTGGTACTTCGTTGGTCTAATTACAAACCTGTTCAGTAATTTCCTTTCATTTGTGCTTACTGTTTATAGCTGTAAGGAAAGATGGGACATCACTGTGGAAGTGATCGTCAGAAAAATAGCTCTCCCATTTCAACTATTGTGTGATGGTTAGTGAGAAAGGGTAAATGCTGTGGTAGAAAGTTCTTTATGATACTGTGTTAATGTGGTAGCTGTAACTGCTACAGTTACATGATTTCTCGCTATCACTGAAATATGACTAGAAGTTTTGCTCTGATATAGCGAAGGCCACAGAGGCATCTGGGATAAAATCCTTCATCTTAAGCAGTTCGTACATCTGGCTGACATTAAGAAATCTCTTAATATGTGCACAGCATCTTCTATGCTCAGATGGTTGTCCAGTGGTTATAAGAGTAGTACACAGAATCATAGAATCAATACCAGATTGTACATTTAGAAGAATCAATATGGGATAAATATTAAAATCCTGCTGTTTTTCTTCTGTCCCGTTTTCTCTTGTAGAACATGTGCTTTTCATCTCTGGAGACACATATGAATCAGTACCCATGGGAGGTGAAAGTTAGTGGAAAGCTTTTAGCTGACATTAAACAATGCTGTAAAAGTCCATAAGGGGGCATTACCCTGGGAATCTCATGAGCTGTGTCTACAGTTCCAAACAGTACAGCCAAGAAGGAGCAGATCTGTCGGGCTGAGCTGGGTCTAAGGACCCAGCTGCTGCTGAGGACCAAGTGTCCACGCTGTGTGGACAACCACCACTGCAGCAACCACTGTTGTGGAGCAGGAGCTCTTGGATTGCTCTTTAATATCTCAGCTTGCACATGTCAAGTCATTGTTACATAGTGAACTGTACTCCTTTAGCCAAGGACACATGTCGTCTTCATTCTAATAAAAAAACATCATATGCATGAACATTGCAATCTCTTCATTAGAAAATCTTTTATTTTTTAATTGGGACAACTGCATACATAATTAAAAAATAACCAAGACACTCTTAAGAGTCTTGACAAAGATATCTCAACATCTAATTCTGAAGTGCGTCTGAACCTCCTAGCTGCTTGTAGGACACAGAGCCAAGTCATGCATTCAGAAGCAAAGGAGCCTTGTATTTTGGTGAAAAATTATTTCTGTTGTGACATTTTCTGCACAGTAAAAACAATCATCCTTTCAAGTTAAATCAACAGTTGTAGCAAAATGGCTAACAGAACTGCAGTCAGACACTCAATTGGCTTTAAAAGAAGAGAAAGTGCTATGACATTTGAAGATGACACTAACAACATCACTAAAATAAATTAAATGAATGTTGGCTATTTTTTTGAGCGGCTTTTAGGGTTTTTAGAATGCTTTTTGGGTTGTCATTGCTTAGCAGATTAATCAAGTAGCAAACATCTATTTCTGAGTAATTCATCTTTTGCTTTATTTGATATGACTGAAGTAATGGAAGAGTCAATTGTAACTGGAAATGGAAGAAATGAAGCATAAGAAAATAGAAGATGCTATCAAATAAGAAAGTAAACAGGTCTCTGAAATTAGAAAATGGGAGTTTGCAGCTTCTAGCAGCTTGCTCAAACAGGTGATAGTGCTGCATTGTGTTTGTAATAGACTTAACCATAGCTGCTTAGCTGCAAAGAACTTCTACAAATAGATTTAATTTCCGAACAAATCCCAAATTGAAATCAGATCTCACTCAGAAAGAACCATTCCCTCTATACTTATCCCCAAATGGTGAATTTCTCCAGAAATTATCACCCCTGGGTTCTAGGCCCCCACTGTAGAAACTTACAGCTTATACTTACATAAATTTAGCCTATTTTTGAGATCAAAGCTAGAATAAGCTAGAATCTGAGAGCAGAGGAATTTCAGGGAATTTAGGTATTTATTTTGAATTTTGTAAACGACCTAACTTACTTTGAAAAGAGAAAAATGTCTGCTTTGACTTGCAAAGAAGGTGAAAAGCTGCAGATCATGTCACTTGTAGATAATTATTTTGAGGAACGGTTCAATTCTCCAAGCAGGGTGTTCTCTATCTGCAGCGCCTGGGAGTTAGGTAAATCCAAACCAGCTCCTGCAAAAGTTGAAATATGGAATCACGGAGCTATCTCAGGGTCTGAACCTACTTAGGTCTGGATTTCTAGCGTGAGCACCATAATGATAAGACTTGATCTTCATATCAAGATCAAGTTGCCATCCTGTGCGGTGTGTCCCTTTGTGGGTACATCTGATGCCTTGGATAGTTTTCAGAGATGTATGTAAATATTTAAATCCTGATGTCCCTGAGATTTAGAAATGAGATTGTAAAGCCTAGTTGGATCTAGCAAGGCTTAGACAGAGCAGCTGCCACTTGAAGAAAGGGTTGTGAAACCAAAACATTCTCCTTTTGAAATCTGTGGCAAGCTTCTTTCCCTGTTTTCCTTATTGCTTGATTAAATTGCAAACACTGTCATTACAGACAGTGTTTACAGAAGAGAAAAAGACTTTGGCCAGCTGTCTTGTGTCTTGCACTACCAAAGGATGAATTAGATATCCCAAAAAAGAATAGTCATGCCAGCCGTCCTACCAAGCCAGGCACCATACACATGCAAAAGGCCCCATTCTACCTCCATGCTTGCAATGTAAACTGACATCCTCCACACCAGCAAAGCAACTACACAAGAGTCAGGGAGATCCAAAACAGGCCCTGCAATGTGAGGGTACCAAACCCAGCTCTTGGACTGGGCTTACCGTGAAGCAATTTTCTGGTTGCATATTATCTAAGTGTTTTTTCTCATGTAATAAATATGGAGATTGACTACGGAAGAAGGGAATGAGAAGGAGGTTGGGCCCTCGATAGGCCCTAGAAACCCAACTGGTCATGATCATTCTTGCCCTGTTTTATACAGCATAGTGTATTTCAGCACTCTGCAACTTCTGATGAGTCTCACAGGTCTCACAGGAATGAATTTCCAGTAAAAGCACAATCACAACCTGATGCTTAAAGCGCGTGATCTCCAAAAAAAAGCCTGCTTGTGCTATCCCTGCAATACAATTAGCTCAGCACAATCCTTCCATGAAGAATTACTGGACCTTATTTGCAGCATCTGCCGAAATAATTGTACCTCTCAGTGATTTTTATCTCTCTATTCCCTGTTTTAAGTACATTCATTAATTAAATGGCTCAGTTTATTTGAACGTGGCCCTGAACTGAAATGAGCAGTGCATCATGCTTGTTATCCTCTGAGCATATTGCTTTGAACTCGCACAAATTAACAGGCCCTCCGCCTGCTCATCCTTCTTCATGCCTTTTCTATCTCTTGGTTTGCTCTTGTTATGGAGATGATCCCGCGAGTTGAAAGGAAGAATGTTCATTTTTCTTCTGAGAGCCCAGAGATCTGAACCCTGAGGAACCGGGTTGCACATCCAGGGATGAGCCACTGTGTGTGTCCTGCTTCTGCGCCTTCGTACTTCCCGGGGGAGGTAGATGGTGAGTGAGTGCCACTGCAAGGAGAAGTAGGAGGAAAAAGGAGGGGAGAGAGATAAAAAAATGAATGAATGTGCTTGGGTGCTACAGAACAGACCGCTCAAGTGTCTCACGCCTCCCTTCTCCTGTGCATGAAAGCGTGTGGGCAGGTCACGGGAAGGCACGAGCATGTCGAGGGGCACTGGGCTGCTAGGCCTGTCCTATGGGATGTCCCATCTCAGTTCTCGCTCTGTCCTGCAGGATAATGGAGCTGGAGGCTGCAGGGAGCCAGCGTGCCCTTGTTATCCCTGTCTGCAAGGGGTGATCAAAACAATGACCAGCCTCCAGTGCAATGTTTCTGTCCCCTGCATCTACAGAGATTCAGGCTTTGAACAGCTTCAAATTTCTCTTTGTTTGACACTTTCAGTCTGATTTTTGATAATTCTTTGCATGGTTAAAACTGGACACCACAGCCAAGGTGCCCAAGATCAGTGTAGATTTGACTGGTGGATGGATCAGAAATCCTCCTGGGTTCGTTTTCTTTCCCAGGCAGTGCAGTGGCCAGGCATTTAAGCAAAACTTGGGAACATCTGCAGCTGTATTGATGTAGAGCAGAGTGTCCTCTCTGTCCATGCACCCAAGGACACACAGGAGGACCTGTGCTCAGAGAGGTCTCCGCTGTGTTCTGACACATCCGAAGTTTCCTGGGAAACCTGCGGACTGGACCCCTCAGCACCAACCTCCATCCTCTACTGCTCCTCAAGCTTCGCTGCCGAAACCCAGAGGGGAAAAGGCAGATGAACCCCATAGAAATCATGTGCTAAGAAGCAATAATTGAGGAATACTTTAATACAGTAGTTTTAATGGCTTCCCATTTCCTGCTGGAGAAACATGCAACTAATTAGGTCTGTGACACTCATTTAACTCAAACAATGAAAAGTGCTTTGTGTCATTAGAGCTATTTACTAAATACACATTTTGCTGGTGGAGGGAGGGAGAGCTTGTAGATGAAACACAAAGTGTTTGTTTATCACCTCCTGGACTGTGATAAAGCAGCTGCTGACATTAATTAGCACTCAAGTGTCTTCAGTAGCAGGAATCCTTTCAGACTGGGAAAGAATATTTGTTTTAAGATTTGTTTTTAATACCAGCCAAGGAAGGAAGTCTTTGACCTCCATGAGGAGAGCTCACAGTGTTGCAGAACAGAGGGAAAGGAGAGCGGGAATTACCCAGCCAAAGAGCTTCACAGCTCTTTGGAAGGCAGGAGGATTCCTGGTGTCCTTTCCGTGCTGGGGAGCTCTCACTTGGCTCTGAACAACCACACGCTTCTGGGCCGCTTGTTGCCCCCAGCAGTACTGATAGCACCAGGATCTCTGTGCTGTGCTTGACAGCAGAAGGGTTCAGACGTTTTGCACGGAGCCAGTGGGATGCTGGTTGCTCCCAGGATGATTCCGGCCTTTGTGCAAAGCCAAGGAATTTGCTCGGTGTCTCCTCGCATCACAAGGCGAGCGTGCCTAGAGCCCGGCACCTCCGCGGCACTGCCGGCCCACGTCACATAGCTCCAGGCCAACCTCGTCATGGCCAGTCATGCACGCTGCTGGGGGGACCCTCCAGTGCATATTTTGCTTCTCTGCCCATTTAGCTTTGGCGCTCAGCGCTACCTGCTCTGTGCCTGGTTTCCCAGTTGGACCCGCGGTCTCTAATTGGAGATTATCCCAAGTGTCACTGCAGAGACAGGATCTGACAGCTCAGCTGAGCACCGAAGTAATGAGTTAAATAATGCACCTTGGAAAAGTTAATCCGTAAAAATCCATCAGACCTATCTTATTTTCCAGGTCAGAGCAGAGCTCTGTTTAACCTCTTGGAGGATTCCAGGAATTTGGGCATGGGGAGAAGCAGGAGGCAAAACAGTTCTGCTTGCACTGAGAGTGGGCAGGTCCTTCTCCAGCTGGACCGACTTTCTCTAGTGCAGAAGACACCTCTGAAGCAGGATTTTGTTTCTTTTCTCTCAGGTCTTATCCCAACATTTAACAGCCAGACACAGAAATAAAACCAAGTGCCACATTGAGATGACACTAAATCCTGCTGCAAACTCTTTATTTTTCTAGTTACTGGTTACAGTCTAGGAGCTGTGTAGGAAAGAGGATAGACAGTCCTGATGCTGACAGCTGCTAAACAGACCAAGTCTTCAGTTATCTTATGCCTTAGACTGAGAGGTCCAAGGAGGTGGAATAAACAGGCAGCAGATGCAGCAGTTTGGGGGAATTCATGTGAAGTGCTCACAAGGCAGCAACAAAATTTGTACATTGCCCAGTTCTCTCCTCTAGCCAACAGACAGGGTTTCTGTGCTAAATGTAGTGAGTCTTTGCAGAGATTGAAACCCCATTCATTGTTTTCTCACATTTGTGCCATTTTTTCTGCATCTCTTTCACAGAGGGAGACACGTGCTCGCCCAGTGAGCAACTCCTCCTTTGATCTGTGCACCAGAAAATCTGCATCAAGTCAGCTACACATTTCTAAGGAGATTAAATTTGCCCTTGTGGTTCGTCTGAGGCATGGCAGATCCTCTGCGTGCTCTGTGGTCCAAGATCCCAAACCAGTAAAACTCTACAGACCATCAATAATTTTAAACATGTGAGTAGTCTGACTGGTACCCTTCCGTAACATGCTTAAGGTTAAGCATTCTCTTAAAGCCTCGTGCAAACAAATGCCCTGCTTTTCTACACACAAGTGACCTTCTGCTGAAGATAACTGAAATGCTCTTGAACTGCAATTTGATTTTTTTCTGTGGCGGAGAGGGATGCTTTAGGAAACTGGAAAATCCCTGTAGCGCTTTTCATGAGCGGCTGAAGGGCCTTAGATGTTTGTGTATGGTGGAGACATAAGGACAAGGCTCATGATGGAGGCACCAAACCAACTCTGTGTCTACAAGGCTCACCTCCATTCAATAATTAGCAGCAGAAATGCAGTGTTCTCCTTCAAACCTGCAAAAAAAAGGAACGGCAACCAAGGGAGCTAGAGACCATATAACGTTAGCAACTAGTCATCAACTCCATAAGAAGGTAGTTTGTTAACTAATTTGTCTGTTTTCCAAAGACTTTCTTCACTGCAAGAGAAAGTTGAAAGACTGTTGCTGTTGGTGAAATTGATGTCTTAACATGTCTTAATAAATATATTAATCAGGTTGCCTATTTAGCCAAGCTTGTGCAACAAGCTGTATCTGAGCATCATTCACAATTGAAAATGCTTTTCTGAGGTCAGGAGTAACCAAAGAAGGGAGTTCCAATCTCGTCAAATCTCACCAGCAGAAATGCTACCGTTTTGGTGCAAATTGCTTGTTAAATGAAAATAAAATGGAAGGAGATGGAGCAAGAAGAAACAGTACCTATTTTTTTCCTCCTTTTGCACTGTTTCACAGCATTTTGGAAACGGTTTTCATAATGTGTTTCCTCTGAATGAACTGGTTGTTTTTTTGTGGTTTCTCCTGTGGATCTGAGCTGCTGATAGCTTCAATTTGCATATTTATTTATTTGTTGCAAGAAAAATAGAAACTAGCTGCTTGTGTGAATCTGAAATGTATTACAAGTGTCCCAGCTCTTGACTGTGGGCTGCTCAGTGAAATACTCTATCCAGAAGATGAATTGCTCCTTTCAGTCTTCCAGCCTGCCAGAAGACAAACAAACTAACCAAAAAAAAAAGAAAAAATGCAAAATGAAATGAAAAGTAACAAACCAGTTTTATTTGCATAACATAGAGGAAGAATATAAATTGATGGGGGTAAAAAATGGTGATCTGTCCAGTCTGCAACACAGGTTGGCTGAGGAAGGTAAGCTGAGGACATCGTTGATCTACATCCCAGGCCTGAGGGGATGAGTAGCTCTCACCACTAACATAAAAGTAAGAATGAGCAGGGAATTTCTATCGTTTTGATGCTATTGGCAAATCCATATTGCCTTTCTGTGCCCGCAGCTTCGATTTCGGAAGGGAGAGAGCCCAGTGGGCTCTGCTAACGCGATGCCTCCGGCATCGATCCGACCTCGACGCCGAATGCGGGTCTAACCTCCCTGCAATGCCCTGAGCAGCCACTTCCCTGTTTATTCACTGCATGGAGGTAAATGGCAGCTAACTCTGTGGAACTGGGGAAATTTGTGTTTGCCAACATCAAGACTGCACTTGATATTTAATCTTCAGCCCGTAAAAGTTACAGGCCATGCTTTTAAATACGCTCTCAGAAGCCAAACTGCTTCTGCACCGGGGCCTGCTGTCTAACTGGCCGCCAAGCCTGTTCAGGAAAAAATATGTCATTATTTTAAGCAGTGTTATTTCATTATGGTGGTAAAAGAGATTGTGGCCATTTAAAGCCTCGTGATAGAGTCTGTAATGTAATTAGATGATCCTGAAAAAGCAATCCGGGAATTCAATCACTCCGAGCATCCGCATGGGCTTCCAGAGAGCGATCAGTGCCTGTGTCAAGGGAAGCCTGTTGTTCTGCAGCCCTCGGGGTCTCCTTCTCCTGCAGGGCACAAAGGGCTTTTTGTCAGAGCAGCAAAGCTGTTTCCCCAGCTAAGGTGGAGATATGAAAACAAGGGCTGGGCTGTCCAAGCACTTCGGCTCCTCCGGGCTCTTTGCCATCAGCATTTCCCTGTTTGCAGCATCACGGGGGCACAGATAATCCTCCTTTGGAGAAGCAAGGCCCTGCTCATCTTTGCACCAGCATAAAACTGTAAATTACTGAAAAGCAGTCTGTATTAGGAACAGGGGAACGTTCAAATCCTATCTCCATGAGCTTGTATCAGTAAAAAGCTTTTAAAAAGATAAATCACTCTTCAGTCTCTTCCTTTTGGGGCCTTAGGCTTTTTGTATCATTTCTGTGTTATAAAACACCCTGCACACATGTATACTTCAGGGTATACTTCAGGGTTTGATCTGTAAATATTGGCCAAGGACTTGTCATTCATTCATAATTCTGCCTCCCCCAAAATGTCCTACTGTAATTTTAGGACTTTCCACTTGATGGCTAAGAAATTGAATCATCTTTTTTTTTTCTTTGCTTTTTTTTAATCATATACCACTCATCTGTGTTAATATATACATACTTTCCTTCCGCCAAGTAATATCCCACCTACTAGATACCTGCCCAAGGTTGCTGAGGTTTAAAGGAAGTTTCACCACTGAAGCCAAAGGCCTCCAGGACTCAAAAGACCTGGGTAAACTGAAGCATCCGACTCAGTGAAGCTCCCACTAGCTAATGGGTCCCGATTGCAATTGATGCAGTTTTCCTAAAGGAAAAACTTTCTGTAGAAATCACATCCGCCCTGCAGCGCTGAGAGCCACAGCAGGCACCCTCCAAAACCCTGCAGCAGCCAGAGGAGATTAGCAGCATTTCCCCAGGGTTTGCAGGGGGATCAGTGCTTGCTAATCTTCAGAAAATCACACTAACAAGCTCCAGACCTGAACTGCAGGAGGCTGGTGCGCCGCGCTCTGAAATTGCACACAGGCCGTTAATATATCAAGGCTTTAATGAACCAGAAAATCGCTAGCAAGCAGAGGCCAGAAAGATGCTTTGAGGTTCCCATCTCTCCAGAGCTGCTGTTATGGCAGGCAATAAAGTCTGGAAGCAAAAATGCTACTGTGGGGATTGTTCTGGTGTGGGGAGGCTTTAAGGTCTGCTAGAAAAGATGCTCTTGAGAAATGCTGGCCTTGCTCAGGTTGCTCGGAAAGCCCAGGCTCACAACTCCAGTGAAGACTGCAGGTTCTTGTGGCTGCAGATGCTGGGAGTCATCTCAAGAAGAAATCTCACCTCTTTTCTCCTACTTCAAACCTCCAGGCAGAGCAGAAGATTGCTAGGGAGACAGGAAACATGAAAATTAATGAAATCTTGATATAGCCTGCATTCAAAAAAAGTCTTTTTTTTTTACTAATCATAAAAAATACTGATTTCCTGAGCAGTTTTCTAATTTGCTTGATGCTTATGAAATATATTGCCTGATTTCTACTCTATTTCCTATTGGACCCTCTGCAGGGTTGACTAATCTCTAAAAGAAATAAGCATCTGTTTCCTTCATGGTTTGTGTCTGATTTAAAATAATTATACTCCTACACAGTATATCCTAGAGAAAATAAGAATGGATTTTTTTTTTTCTCAGAAGACTTTCTAGCCTGAAATGCAAGGGGAATGCACTTTGGATTATTCTTTTTAAGAATCACCCACAAACTTTTGTCCCTGGTCCTAGAAGGAGCTCAGCGAGCTGGCATCAAGTCCTTGGAAATAAACAGGTACCAACATCGTTGCAGAATCAGGGCCCGAGGGCCCAGCAGAGGTTTTTGCAGCACATCAATGCACAGACTCCCGTGTCCCCAATTCCACAACGTGTTCCTCAACCAAGAACACCATGAGAATCTGCCTCGTTATGGGTGGTCCTGGGATTCACGCTAATTTAGGACAATAACACAGCATCTTTCTGTTTGTTTTTTTGGGTCAAGCATTTAGCTGTCTAATCCCTAGGGGACAGTTCGCCCAAAACAAAAGCCACTGAGAAGCTCAGCTGCCCTGGACTGGAGTCTCTGCTCCATCCTTGTTTTCAGATGTGGGGTTTTTCTTCATCTCTAGCAGCAACTATTGTTTCCAGGCAGCAAACCCTGCCCCTTAACAGGCAAAGCAATGTTCCCATTCAGACAGAAACAACCAGACATGCCTCGTAAAGATTTATATTTTCCAGAGCTCCTTAACCTCTGTGACCTCACTTTCAGATTTTAATAAGAAACCTCTTGTCTTTTTTTCTTTCTTTTTTCTTATGTTGCTCATTCTGACATGGGGGAGAGTTAGGGGAAAGGTATACACTTAAATTTAGCTCCAAATTAAAAATGCTGTGGAATCAGATTTTTTTTTCAATGCAGCTTTTGAATAATTGGGATGTTTCCTTGCATAAAATTCTCAATGAAAACTGGGTCTGAGGCCAATACTTGATCCCCCTGCAGAGTGTGAAACCCGCAGATTTCAGCACAGATGCTGGAGTCCCGATGCCAATAGAATCAATAGCAGTTTTGCTTGCACTGGCAGCAGCGCTTCATCTTAACATACAATGGTCCTAGAATACTTTACCCCAGCTGAAGATCTGCCATTAAGGGGGAACATTAAAGCAGGTGAACTCTGGGTTCTGCAAACTGGAATTTCACTCTTATTCCAATGTAAACCTATGCTCCTCATCCTGAGTAGGGTAGGACTGCATTACATTTCAGAGTGCCCTGAGCCAGAGAAGCCTGTAGATAACAACCTCTTGCTATTCCTGAGTCTCAGAGACCAGGTCTGCCGCTCTGCTGTCAAGCGTCACTGATCTTCTAGCGTTTCCCCTCTCCCTTTCCTCCACTCTATGGCTCCAGAGAGAGGCCAGACTTGTAGACTGGGGAGCCTGGGGTGACTGCAATTCCAGGTGTTTGCTGTGTTTTAGGCTCAGGATCATCCCTGCATTCTGCATTCTGGACAGAGAAGTCGTGCTCTGTAACAAGACATCCCCAGGGGGCAGTTATTTTGCCATGTCAACGGATGAGACATTTTTGTGCAGACCTGTTTTAGAGTTTCCCTTGACACTGCCATCCATTAGATCTTGCTGTCTGAGCTGATTGAAGCACAAAGTCCATCCACTTGGATCTTAGCTACTTACGTTAATGCTTTTCTTTGCTTCGTTTTGGACGTCATCATAAAACCCTCTCTCTCTGCTTTCCTCCCTTCCTTAAATAGCAGTTTCATCCCCTCAGAGGAATAGCTGCAGATTCCCGGCCGTGCCCTGTGCTGCCGACCTCGGGCTCCCACGGGCTCCCCGGCGCAGGCCCAGAGACACTGGGCACCATACAAGGAAAAACACGAGCAGCGGAGGGGCCACTCCCCGCGATGTTGGACGGTGGAAAGACTCCAGCTGGCTCGAGCGGGAGATGCATCATTCCCAAAGCGGGCACGGTAACGAGCTGGCCAGTTCTCTGGCATTCATTGGGCCACAGTGGCAGTGCAGACATGACTCATCTCCCAAGATATGTAGGGTGAAGGCCAAGATTTCTTGTGGATCTGCAGGCTCAGTGGGGCTCCATGGGGCCCCTTCCATGTCCCTGCAGATTTGCCTGGAACCCCTCATCTTCAAGGCACTCAACACATTCAGTCTGCAAGGCCCTCTTTTCCTGGTGGCTCCAAACCTCAGATCTGTAAAGGGTTATTTTTCAAAGCCTGGAATTGAAAATATGCTGCTTATGTTTCAAAGAAACCAGAAATGATTTTCTACATCTGTTCTCCACTCACTGAGTTGGGAAATTTAAGCCTCGCTGGGCATATAGCGAGGAGAAGGTTTGATTTGCTAAAATGACCTGCAATGAAAGTGATCAGTGCTCTCCCAAATATTCATAATTCCCCAGCTAGGCAGAGTAGAAATTCTGAGTTTTTTTATTTTTTCCTGGAAACTAGGAAAACTGAGGAAATGTTTTTGTGAATATCTGTCAAAATGGAAAAGATTTTTGCTAAAAGTGAGTGTTACCTGAAACGTACATTTTTAGGTGTAAGTAATGTCAACTTAAAATAGTGAGCCCTCTTCGCTGGGGCAAAGCAGTGAATTAGTCCTCTGCAGAACATGTTTTCTACATGTTTCCAGAAGCTGCTTTGCTTAGTGAATCCCTGCTCCAGTGGGCGTATTGTGTCTAACATGCGTGCGTATGCATTCCTGAGACTTTGCATTTGCCCCAGCAGCCCCTTGGAAATTGCTGACGGTCACCCTCACTCACGGCTGATCTTGCAAATAGTTATTCGGTTGAAGGAAGTCGCTTATATTCCCAGTTATTATCTGTGCCAATTGCTCAGGAAATAATCACTTGAAAAACAGGCGGGATGATCTCATGTTACGTCTAACTATAAATCTAAGTGGATGTCAGAGGTGGGGGAGCAGCATGTTTTTTCCTAAGAGGAGGACTGTAGGAGCGTGGCTGCTCTGCCAGGTCGTGTGTGACTTGTCTGTAAGTTACAGAATTTCTGACCCTAATTTCAAAGTTTTCGCCTGAATATTTGCACGGCTTTCTGTAGTGTAGACTGCAGGAGTGGATTATCAGTCTCCACTCTCCCTTAATTTGAGTGACTTTAAGTAAATTGCTGAGGTCTGTTTTCCTCGATAGACCTTTGAGCGTGGGGAGTTGCTGTGTAATAATTTTGTAGTAATGTAGACACAGAAGTGAGGAGGGAGAATGAAGGTGCTCTCTGCTCAAGCAGTCTTTTGGAATGTGTTTGTAGGAGGTAGAGACCTGTTTAGAAGCAGGTCCTTTTGGTCTTCCAGATGGTAATTGTCAGGTAAAGAACTACGCAAAGGATGCATATTGTGGCTAGCCCATGTGAGTCCTATGTTTGAGGCAAATAATTACTTTGTTTTGCAAAGGCTCACTGAGGCTTAGGGCTGGCAATAAGCTCCCAAAGCAGAGAGCTGCAGATGGAGCTCGGTGGGTTTTCTACAAAGCAAATGCAGAGTCTGTAAATTTGGAAGTGTGATTTCACAAAGACAAGAGGCCTCGCATCTGGGGAGGTGTATCCAGAGACAAAGAAACACAACTAGTGCTTCCACTGCTTTATTTCAGTTCAGGGTCTGGGAAAGCTCAAAAGCAAGTGCTATAAGTTTTCAGTCACAGTCTGGAACAGCTGTTAAGTCTGCACAGAAAAAATAAGTCTGCCCTGCTGCAAACAGCATGTCCTGGTTTTTCTGATAGAAGCATTGAGTTAATTGAGATGGAAAGCTTGCAACAAGTGCAGGTTCTGCTGAATTTCTGAACTTTCCCTCTACGCACACGTATACACTCGGTAAAAAAATGAATGTTTGTCTTGCAAACCTCAGTGCTCCAAAATCCTCTGGGAGATCTAGCAGTGGCTCTAGGTTTTTCGGTGCATCCTGCTAACAGGGGT
Organism: Crypturellus undulatus; assembly: GCA_013389825.1. Lineage (NCBI taxonomy): Eukaryota > Metazoa > Chordata > Aves > Tinamiformes > Tinamidae > Crypturellus > Crypturellus undulatus. The sequence goes on from VWPW01009232.1 coordinate 774,439, forward strand.
CCCTTGCTGCGTCAGCACTGCGCCTTCCACCCTCAGCTGCCTTTAGCAGTCTTGCCGTTTTAGCTCTAAAGCAATTGGTAGGACAAAGAAATGCTCTGAATCCATTTCTCCAAGCTACTGATTCTCTTCTTCCTCCCAAGACGTGAGCTTCAGTCAACACTGGTTTTTGCCATAAAGTCTGAAGGTAGAAAGCAAACAGAGACAGGCTGTCTTTCATTAAATAGCCAACGTAAGAGAGCTATAATGCACCAAGCAGTTTGATGATGAGATTTGATGATGCTTCTGCGTGACTTTTCAGAGGGAGAAAGAAATAATGTTGGAGATTAATGTTCATATAGAAGTTCACATGGTGAATGGCAAAAGCAACTGTCTCTTGCAGGGCCAGCAGTGTCCTCTGATGAGAGTCAGAGATATGACCATTTTCTGCAGCTATATTCAGTGCTCACTAACGACAGAACCCAGGTCTGCAATATCATCTGTTTTTTAGCCCTGCTTTTAATCTCTGCCTAGTGCTAATAGGCAGTTTAGAGAGTTTTTGCTTTGGGATAACGGTATCCAGATGGTTTTGCTGCAGAAATAGGCACACCCACTGCTGATGTCTTTGTGCAATATTCAAAACACTGACATTGCAACAGAGGTGTCACCATTTCTCATGCCGTTGTTTTCCCATCACGTATACATCCCCTCTTCTTCCTCACTTCTGCTTTCTCTTGCCCAGCTGCTCCTTGGGCGCTGCACAAGAGCAGAACGTGGCAGCAAGCTGAGCATGGCACAGCATGCGAACCAGCAACAGGCTGTGGTGGAGAAACAGTACGTCAAAATCACCTTCCTGTTTCTCCTTTATGTCAGGAATGGGAAACCTGGTAATAAGCAACGTATGTGGCAAAATGCAAGTTACTGTCATCCTAAAAATAAGCGACTCGCTGGAGGACAACAGCTTTCCCATTAAAGAAGCTTTATTCAGATAGAAACCCTTGTGCGGGGAGAAGCAGCTCTCCATGGATCTCTCCCAGCCTACTGAACCAAAGGAATTGAGCTATAATAGTACATCTAGAAGAGGAAACCCCTTATATTATACTTCTTCTGGCACCTCCATTAATAAGTAAATAAATAAAAGCTATATTAAAAACATTGACCAAGATGTAAGCTAGGACATGCATCTCGATTAGAGATACATTCATCAGAGAGGGCACTGCCTGAGGTCTGTTGTGTTTGCCAGTCACACTGAAGCTTATAAAAATGGGAGAAGGTTTGATCCCTAGGCTGCCAAGGACAGGTGGTTGTCAGCAAGCATCATTTTTGGAAGCCTTTCCTGCAGGAACTCTCAGTCGTTATAATGCCAGTTTTAGATGCTTTCAGTTCTGATTTGGGGATGACGTGCAATGATGTTTGCAGCCCAAGCCAAGAAAGAATTCAAAGCACTGCCCAAGGAGAGCACAAAGGCAGGAGCCAGATTCAGATATCTTCCTGGGCACCCTGGAGCCAGTGAAGAGTGACATCTGGCCCCCAGAACAGCATCCATCAGAGCTGTTAGATAGCAGAGACCTGCATGTCCCCTTGAGACCAGGTGGAGGGTGGATACTGGCTTCCAGACACTGCTTAAAGATGTACAAGGGATAAGATACTAATGACTAATGAGTCCCCGATAAGCCTAATCTGCAACAGCTCTAACTACTGCTGCCTATCACCAGCTAGCTTCAGATAAGACCTCCTTTCTCAAAAGGTCAAAGGCAAGTGGGATTTTCTATAGCTTGTGTAACCCTGCTCTTGGGATAAGGAAAGACAAGAAAATCCCTCTGTCTTCTCACAGAAAACTGCATAGGGGGGGTGCATCAAATGTGAGACTCAGGCTCCAAAATCCTAGAAAATTCCTCCAGAATCCTGAGAAATCCTGGAATTCAGAAATTCTGGAGCAGGATTATGGGCAGCAAGTCTGTTTCCCCGCCGTGCTCTCCTTGCCGCACGGCTCATGCTGCTCGCACAGCGTTGAGGCTGCGTTGCATCGGAAGCTCAGCTCAGCTCAAGCTGCACATTAGCAGCTATTCCGGAGAGTATCGACACATGCTGGGGGCCAAGTATAAACACCACATTGTGGAGGATGTGCTCGAAGCTAGCATAAGGAGCCCTGGCTTTCTCACAGCTCTTAGAACTGGAAAATCGCTCATGGGCCTTGCCAAAGTGCTCGTTGCTTCAGAGCAGCCACACCAAAAAACTTGAGAGTTAGTTTTTAATAGCCTGTGGGAAGCTCAAGTGAAAAGTTGCGTAGAGGAAACCAGATGCAAACACAATGCTGATATACATGTATAACTGGCCCTTCATCTGCCTTATTCTGTGTTTGCAGATGCCACAAACAGGCACTTTATCTATGCGATTACTATTTCTGGATGTAGGCAGGACACACTTGTAATGGGAAACATCTGTCTCTGTGCTTCCTGACAGGCATTTTTCAAATGCAGAGAGATGCAGCCCCACAAACCCACTGCCTGGCCACGAGCAAGTCTTTGGGGTAAGGGCAGGGAAGCCAGCAACCCTGGGCCAGCAAATGAGCCCTGGTCCAGCAGCAGGTGTAAAACTGCCTGTGGCCACGAAGGGTGCCCTTCAGATGGCTATATTCATGCTGCAAAATCCATATGAATCTGCAGAGAGAATAACATCCCATGCCTTTTATTTTAGGATGAAGTCTTCCTCCAGGGAGATTTCCATGAGGTTTCCAGCCCAGCTCAGCTGCTCTCAGTGGTCACAGCGTGAAAACTTCACAGTAAGTTCCCTCCGTGAAAACATGTAGCAAACTCCCCTTGCCTGCAAGGGAAAGGATGCCTGTTCCCCAGCCCCTCGCCCTGCTCTCCAGCCTCTCTGACGGAGCACTGAGTGCTCGCAGAGACAAAAGAGTCTGGGACAACAGCACCCGAGAGAATAAAATGTGTACAAGGGAACAAGAACTGGGCAGTCCCACCCAGAGGAATTGTTTAGGCTTCCTAGCAGCTTTCCCGGGACACAGCGCGTCACAGCAGCCCTCGTCACCACACTAAGTACATTTCCTCTTATAATTAATATCATGTTTTGATCGTATGTTTTAAGACTTCCTGCTAATTTGGTTAGTGGGATGCAGCATTCATGCGAATACCTCTCTAATAGCGTTCTGCTTAATTTATCTCTCATATGCAATAAAACCAGTTAAAAGTAGAAACACTTTATATTCTCTTTTATAGGCCATTCCAAATGGATAGGGAGCACTTAACTTAGACCTGTGCCAAACTCTGAGGGCTTGAGGCCAGATGCTTAAAGAGAATCACCTGCCTGTGTTTTGCATTGCTTTTGATCTTTTATTTCATCCTATAAATCCCCACTGGAGTCCAGTGGTAGCAAACATCTGGCACAGGCACAACAGGCAGCATTTCCTGCTCACAGTAGGAATGAGTCTGTGCTGAAAAACAAGATCTGGTGTCTTCCCATAGGGATGAACCTAAAATAACCCCTGGGCAAGGAGGCATATGTATTTGCACTCTGTGTAATAAGAGATCATCTTCAGTCCGTCTTACTCCACAGAGATGCTGGAGTTTCTCTTGTTCACTTGTTTGTTTAACACATTCACACACTTGGCAAGGAGCTCTGTGTGTTGCTAGTCCATGCAGCATGTAATCCCAGTCACCAGCTGGGGTTCTAGGCTAGAAAAAAAATACTGATTACAATATTCCTGCGTTAGGATGACATGCACAAGAGACAGCTTGGAGGGATGACTGTACAAGTAATGCTGCCTAGGTCATTGCTGGGACTAGGACACTTCCCATAGGTTTCCCTGCTTTTCAAGTGACAGTTTTGGCTGATGGAGGCTGGATCAGGACACTAGTTTTGCTGTGATCACATCCACAATAAAAACACTCTCTGTTTACTTGCTTTTGCTTTCTCTGGTCTCCTAAAACCCCAGTCGGAGTCAGCTGGATAAGCCCTCAGGGCAGAGCCTTCACAGGCACCAGGGAGGAGGGGAGTTTAGCTTGTTTTTTTGTCACTGCCGTGAACACTGTGGCTGTGTTTTCCTGCCCTGTGTGACCCACAGGAAAGTCTGGAAGTGCTCTGGCACTTTGCTGATCTGAGGGAAACTTCTCAGGTCTCCCCCAGGACAAATGAATGCATTTCCCAAGCCCGTACTGTGCATCAGCCTTGGCCATCAGCAGCTGTATTAGCAGATGTGTGGGAGGCAGAACATGCTGTAGCCTTTCTTTCACACTGGTACAGGTAATATCAACAGCCTCTCTCCTGATTAACCACCAGGAAACTACAGCCCTTTTGCTTTTGGCAAAAAGACCTATAGGGGACTGGCAAGAAAACAGCAGCCATGTAAGCTTTATGGGTAAGGAATTGCAGCAAATACTGGCATGAAGATGCTGTGATTATATCAAGTTAAAATGAGTCACCCCATGATGCCAGAATGGAGCAAGACTTGTGTACTCTGAGGAGACTTCCTCTTTGACGTAGTCTTTCTCTAAGAGTCAGATCTTTCCTTTGGGAAAGGGGAATTCTTGGCTTGGGCTGCCCTACCTCACTTGTTTTTGGCTGCACAAAGACATTTTTCCAGGCTGCACAAACACCCCGTGACTTTCACTCAGAACCTCCGTGAGAACATTTTTTTAAGTCATTATTTAATTCATTGTAACTGGGCAGCAAGAATCCCCAGTTCTCCCAGCTTGATAGACTGCCTGTCCTCCCATGCAGGTCCATCTCCCTCAGCCCTTCTTCCGTGTGCTATAAGGAGCGATGTGGAACATTTCACAGGTCCTGGGGACACCCTAGGAAGTCTAGGTCATATTCTCCTACTGTCACCTGACTGCAATTTCTGTTAGTGCAGAATCTGCCCCACTGAAGCCATCCAGGGATAGGAAGCTTGCACAGATCCGTACACGGAAGAGGGCTCTGCTCAGGGATGATGGATGAAGCTGTCTTATCTAACATCCTTGGAGGACACAGGAATTTTGTGTGAGGAACTGCACCACAAATCTTGAGACAGAGATATCTTGTCTTATTGATGTGCATAATCCCGGGGCACATATCTGCCACATCACATATGGAATAGCCATACAGCAGCTTGCTCTGGAGTTGTTCCACTTGGAGTAGATGATCATGGCCCAACTGCTGTGTACAGATAAGATGTAGCTCTACGGAAGGTGGCAGTTAATTTTCTCTCTCCGTTGTAATAATGCAGTTTTAAAAGCATCATTCAACATTAAATACCTAGCACTTAAAGTAACACAGCTCTGAAATCTGTTTAGTAGTAAAGTCATTAGACTAAAGGCCTTTAACAAATCATCAAGGAAGCTAAAGGACATTCCTTTTAAGCTTCTAATTATTGCCTATGACTCTTGTTTCCTAAGTATTTATGCCTGATTTCCATAATTACTTCACAAGCTACTAAGAATCCTTTATACTAATAGCTAGAGCAGTAAACTTGCCCAGAACTTCTTTGGTAAACAAGAAATTATTTAGAAAGTCAAAGTTCCTTCTTTTTCTTTTCCTGAATGGTCTGTTTAAGAGTGAATTTTACAACAAACTTCTATAGAGGGAACAGGAAGCCTTCATGACCCGGTGAGCTAGGTTTTCTCCTCCTTTAGGTATGTACTAGGCTCCAAAAGAGTGGGACAGTGAAGCTAAGAAATGGGCTAAAACTGTTCCACAGATGGCTTGCAAAGGCACCGACACACCACAAGACAACTAAGAGAAAGAAAATCCAGGAAAGCTGAGAAATACACTGTGTTTCCAGTGTTTTCAGATTTTCCTAGCTCTATAAAAAAGATAAAATCCCCCTGCCCAGTGACTAAAACAAACTGCAGGCAGAATCATGCAGGGACTGGTGCTGGGTGGCATGAAGGGTTATTCAATGCTATTCAATGTGAGTTTAGTGCACTGAAGCAAAGAGCTTCGTCTACAGCACTAATAACTCCAGCAATTTGGTCATGTGGACAGGAGAACAACTAATCTGGGCTGTGCTGATACTGCATAAACCCAGTCCATGATATCAGCTGGGCAATAGGGTGAAAAGATGCTTGGGAAGAGCTTGGGTTTTAAAGGCTGAACATAAATCATGCTGGGCTTCATAGCTTGGCTCTACCTGCTATTCCGACAATCTTGGAGCAAGCTTGGATATCCATATAGACATGTATATGTGTGTGCAGAGGTGCTGCAATGCTCAGCTAAAGAGCTAGTCTGTGCCTCAGTTTCCCCAACCAAAAATAGGGATAATCTAATCCAGGCATTGCATGTGCAAGAAATGAAAACACTTCTGCACATGAGGCCTAAGTATTATCTACCAGCGGTCATTTTTATGTGAAGTGCACGACAGCCGCTGAAAGGAGGAAATGCAGGAGAATTCCCACTTTCTCTGCGTGCAGTCCATGAACTATAAGGCGCACACTCTTGTTTCTCCTGGGCAAATGTCAACACAGCATTTTTGCCAAAAGAGAGACTGGTAAATGGTTTTATGTACTAGCTATTAATATTTAGAATTAGTTGCTTGAAATCCAGACTGCAGGAATATGAAACAAACAAAAAAGTGAAATCAGGGAGATTTATCCAGAACAGTTGTTTCTTCATGTTGCTTGGGGTTAGCAAAATTTCAGCACAAAGGTGTAGATTAAGTGGGAATACTCTAATAAGAAACACTTGTTTATTCTAGGCAACCAGCCCTGTCATTTGTCACCTTACAACACAGAGTCAGGACACTGGTGGCAACTCCCAGTTGTGCCTGAATGATGTTTCATCAAGGTGCAGACATTAATAATTGCAACAAACAAGCAAAATGTGTTTTAAAAAGAATTGAAGACACCCATCGTGTGAGGCCAAGCTCTGAGCAATGACAAATAAAGCCACAAAATGAAGACTTAAAGCAACAATATGGATGTACTGGGCCCTCTGCTAGAGCTGCCTGGCTGTGCCTCAACCAAAATGCAGGTGAGTTTGGGATTTAAAACTCTTATGTGTAAATAATTCAGAAATATTCACTTAACTGTAGAGATTTTACAACGTGAGTCTCACTTGGTCTTTGGATTCCTATCATCATATTCCAGCATGTTTGAAGAAGGAATCCTTTGCCTGACAGCCAACTGCTAATATTGAGACTTAGGCATGGCTCAAAGTGCTAGTATATGCATGCATACATTATATACATATAAATATATATGAATATATATAGAGAGAGACATGCATATATACACATGTAACATTTGCTCTGTTCTTTCTCCTTGGCACATGCTTTTGGCTGCAGCCCCAGGCAGGGTGCTGGTACTTTCAATCTCGTTTCCTTCTGACTATTCATGCAGGTGCCCAACACCCCATGTCCAGTCTCCCCATCCCCGTCCCATTGTCAGGGCCAGGGTGACTCATGTCCCCTTCCTCCCTTTCCATTTGGTCATGTCCTTTCCAAGGCACCTTCCTTCCCTCTTCCCCACCCATGCTTACGGGTTTCGTTTTCCCTAATGGCCACATCTTCCCCTTCTTCGAAACCACTTGCAGAAAGTTCATGTCGACTTGGTTTAGTTAAAGCCTCTGCCTGTTTATCATGTCTTTAAATAATTTCCTTCAAGCAGTCTTCAGATGAAGTTAGCACTTTGTCAAAACACGATCCAAAGCCGCAGCTCCGGGCGCAGCGAGATGCGCACAAAGGGAGCCCCGAGGGGCTCGGGAAGTTCTGGTTTGCGGGAAGCTGCCAGCCCACCCCGTGGAGACCTTCGCTTCCCCCTGCGGCGGCTGTCATCCGATCCCACGCCTTGGCTTTCAATGGGGCTCTCCGAGGATGCCAGATGTTGGGAACAAAGGTCTAAAAATAATCTCCCCAAATAATCTTTCCATCTATCATTCGAGGAGAGCATGTGCTTTGTGTGAACATGTGAGCCGAGAACCTGATCTAACTTGGAGCAAGGAAGTTCAACGGCAGCTTCTGGCTTCTGCTCGGGGCTCTTTTTTTTTTTTTTCCCTTTTTTTTTTCTTTCCCAGAAGCTGCGCAGCGAAAAGTGGCTCTCTCCGGTGATCAGCCCTCACTCTCCCTCCCTCTCCAGCTCCCTCCCTCCCTGCTAAGGCTCTGAGCCGCCTGGATCCTGGAAAACTCTACGCCTTCTCTCATCGCTTATGGAGCAAATGGATCCCAGGGCACTGTCAGAGATGCGTTTCTGCAAAAAGTTCATCGCTGCAGCTTTGTGCCTCTTAATTTTGCTCCCAGACTCGAGCTGTGCAAGGAATCTCTGGAAACGTGCTCTCCATCTGAAAATGACGGAAAAATATGATGTGAGTAGCCAGCAGCGGGGTGGTTTGGGGGAGCCGGGCGTGTTTGCTGTGAACCAGAAGGTTTTCTTTACATCTAGTGTATCGTTTTTAGAATAAGAAGTGTTTAAAGTCACAGTCGGTCCCTTTATAGTAGGGTTGCACTAAGTTTTCCAGGCTAAACTTTTGCCACCTAGCTGCTGCACAGGGAAAATTGGAGCTGAAGGGAGGCTGCAGACAGCGAGGAGTGCACTGGCTTTGCAATCCTTGCTGAAAGAACAGAGGGGAAGAGAAGGGAAGGGAAGGGAAAGGAAGGGAAGGGAAGGGAAGGAGAAAGGAAGGGAGGAAGGGAAAGGAACAGACAGGTAAATAATTTACAAGTTTGACGTTCAGGACAACCAGCTTTGTAGTGGAGACTCCTCCACCTGTTTTCTACAGCCACTTATGAAGGCCATTTTTAGCTTAAAACAGATGCTTTTTGGCCCCTGTCATCTAGAGGGACCTGACTGAGAACTGATATATCTGTTTTGTGTGGCTCAGAAGGACCTACCTCATGGGTGTCTCACCTGTGCTGAGTGAGATGAAATACGGTGTGTTTGTCTCCTTGAAAGTCTGCAGCAAAGCTGTGCTCATATCTTAAAGGCACACAGTTATTTTCCAATCAGAAATGTGCTTCATTTCAGTCCCCTTTCAGAGAGAGTATCTCCTGGTTTCTATTTTAACTGAGAAAAGATGAAGTGCTAAATCACAGAGTGGAAAATGTGTTTGTCAGTATGTTCTTTTGTCATATTTCAATGCAAAGCTCAAATTCAGTAGCAGCTATAAATTAAATGACCCAGAGAGGCAGGACAGGAGTAGAACAGGCATTTACATGCTGATCTTCAGATACTGTGTTCTGTAAAGGCACAGAGCTCACTCCCCTAAGGATATATCCTCTTCTTTCAATGTGCCGGTCTTCAAAGGAATGTTTTCTCTGGCAGCTCTGAATCCAGGTGCTACTGATCTGGCAAACTCACCCAGAATTGCTCATATTGACAGCAGCAGTTTGTCTAGGGAAAACAGAATGAGCCTTTCTTTTTCCTCCTCCTTGGAAGCTGTGTTGGGAGGAAGCAGTCTGCCCTCCTTCAGCTTCGCTGCAGAGGGGCTGTTTTGACAAGTCCTCTTGTCCTCAGAAAGATGCTTTTGTTTGTACCAAACCCTCAGTGCTCCCTACAGAGGCAAACAGCTGGTTTGTGGGTCACTTAGAGAGGGAACAGATGGAGATACGTGTGGTTCGGTGCAGGGAAGTGGGCTGTGGACATCCGATGGGCAAGGTCTCTGAGGAACCTAGGAGGAAGCGAGGGGAAGGACATGAACCAAGAATTACCTTATCTGAGCCCAAGAAATGGGAATGTGCAATAGGAGGAAGCCGTCCACCAAGCTGATAGCAGCAGAATGATGAGGAGGAGCTATGATGAGGAACTGGCTTTGAGTCTGGTCAGTACTGCCTCTGATGAAGGCTCTTGGTTAGAGAGAAGAGGTCAAGGAGAAAGGGAGAACAGAAGGCAGGGAGTGGAATAAGAACAAAAAAACTTGCAGTGCAGGTAGGATGGAGGAACTGGGGATCCAGCTCATAGCAAACACATGTGTTTTACTCTCAGAAGGACATTTATTGAGTTCTGTGACTTGCAACTGGTGCTCTGCACAATCTGTGGACTATTTCCAAAGGGCTAGGAAGGAAGCTAGTTGAGGAAGACAAGGGAAAGAGTGGGGAGACCTCTTGAATTCATCCCATTTTCAGCTACCTCGAGTCTTTTAGAAAAAAAAATCATCGTTTCTTTTAAAGATTTCCAGAGGTGAAGAATTCCTCCTCAGGGCTGCTGTAATGTTCTTCCAAGTTATTTATTCTCCAGATAGCTATCATGCCTAAACATTTAGCAAGCTGGGATATTTTTGATGCAGAGGGCATCCGTTGGCTGTATAGGTTGAGAGTGAGGGACGGTGTTTGTATTTGCCCTAGTCATCTGTGGAGGCTTCCAGGTGTCCTCAGCTCAGCTCTGAACTTTTTCCTTTATTTCTGGATATATTCAAGCCCAATATTATCATTAAAATGACTTAATAAGTCTCCATTTCCTAGATTAAAAAATATTTTTAAAATCAGAAAATTTAGGAAGTTGCCAGAATCTGTAAAAATGAGAAGTCCAAGTGGTTTCTTGGAATGAGCGGAGAAATCAAAGCCAAATTACAGATCTTAGGAGAACATTTTAAAAGACCAGGTAGCACATAGCTGGAGCAACCTTGAACAGGCTGTTCTGTGAATGAGGGAATCTCATTTCCCATTGGGATTTTAGCATACGTAAACCAATGGTGACTTTAAAAAAAAAAAAATAACATCGAATATACAAAAATATTTCCTTGGCCATGAGGTTTGAAAGAAAGGGATTTGTAGCAATACGTAATTCCAGAGAATTGGCAGGGAGGTCATGAGGTACAAAGTTATTTGGCTGAAAATTTTATATTGTTCCCAAAAGGAAATCTTACTGAGCCAACTATTCATTGTAATTTGGCCTTCTTGATGTGTGAATCATTTGTGAAACAACTGCATTAACTATTTTTGATATAGCTATTATTTGCCCGAATTGTATTGGTTCCTACATTACAGTCTTCAGCTGAAATTTCAAATAACAGAAGAGTAAACTCCCCATGAACAAGGAGACCTATTAAATATTTGGAAATATTGGCTGTTAAATGCTGGCTTATGTGACCACATTATACTCAGTCCTAGTGTTTTCTGGATTTAAAAACCAACAACAACAAATAAGTTGTATTTTAAATAGCTTGAATTTAAAAACGCAGTGGTTAAAGCTGGAGTGTGTTCAGCTTTCTGAAGAACATGGATCTGGGAAACTTTGCTGCCCTCTGTTTCCCCCTAGCTATTGCATAAAGTAATGAGGTTAGTTCAGCAAAGGAGCAAGCTGTGTGATCATGTGCAATGCACAGCAGAACCTGGAAGGAACTTTCTGCACTTCAGTAGCGCAAATGTGTATCATTATTTCTTCTGGAGTCCCTCGGAAAAAGAAAAGGAAGGAGAAAGCTGTACTTTGCACCCCAAACACGTGCATTTCAAAAAAAGATGATTGCACAAGTTAGAGAAGAAAAGGAAGAAAAATTGCAAAGAAAGAGGGACAGATAAAGGAAGGCGAAGGTTTGGCAAGCAGCCTTATTCTAGGTCTGAGTGACAGTCACAATTTCTAGCTTCTAGCCGCAAACCCCTGCAAACGCTGCCCGGTGTATTCAACATTCGGCCAGGGGATTCAGGATCTCTCTGGAATCCCTCCTTGGGTGTCTGCTGGGACATTTCCTTGAGCAGCACCTGTAGCAACACGCTGTTTTGCAAAGCACCTTGCTGGAGCTCTCCGGGTGCCTCACCAGGAGGTTGTAGCAGCACCTAGATAAAGAGGGTATTAGTCCCACCCCAATGCTTTCCCCAGCATGGTGTTGAAATTTCCTAGAGAACCCCTCGAAGAGAGTTGCACCACATCACTGCTTGCAATAACAAGCTCACTGTTTGTCACTGATTTTGACACACTGCAGTGATGGGTCCAGGTACATCCAGGGACTAAAACCAAAGGGCTAGAGAGGGCAGGGCAACTTTTACTCCAAACCTTGGGCTAGATGCTCATCTCTGCTAAAAGCACAAATTCAAAATCCCTCTTTTGATTTGACTAGAGCTTAATAATGTGGGTTAATAAATCTGCACACTGAATTTTGCCCTTTCTGAGTTCTTTATGCTGCTATGTTGGATGGAGCTTGAGCCTGGAAGGGAATCATTTGGCCACAGGTGAGAAAGGAACAGGCTTGGCTGATTCCCTTAACAGCTTTAGCTTCTTGCTAAAATGCCCTCTGTATGAATCATATTATCTAAATACTGCCTCTTATAAATGTTCTGGTAAAAGCTTGGGCCTTTTTATCCACTTTAAACCTCCTGTGTCGTTTTGATGTGCATTAAACAGCTGGACTTTTTCTGCTGTGGTTAGTCACGGTCTCATTTTCCTTACGATTAAACTGCCATCGCCCATCCAAAGCTCACCCAGATCATATCACCCTTTAGAAAATGTCCTTACTTTAATGGCCCAGGACCTCCTGTTGGAAAGCCTTGAAGTGTTTGTACCTCTTCCCTCTAAGCACTGGTCAAGGAAAGAGAGAAAACAGGAGAATGTTCAGGAGATGGTCACTGCCCAGGACATCAGCTCCAGAACTCTCTGTAAACATGACCTTAAAAAGTACAAGGTCGTAAACTCTCCCTGCAGTGTATTGTAGAGGGACTAAACAGTTAATTCTCCTGGCTTGTGCAGCCTTGAAGGCTGCAGGGAATTCCCTCTCCTGCTTAGCCAACGGGACGTTTGGTACTCGCCTTACGCCAAACCTCTGTTTCCTTTTCTTTTCTTTGCAAGGATTATGAGTACCCTCTTCATTCTCACAGTGCCCACTACCAGAAGAACGACCGCTGCCCCCCGCCGCCTCAGACCTTGCCCGAGCGAGCCTGCGAGGTGCCCAGCTGCCGCTCGGACTCAGAGTGCGAAAGGCACAAGCGCTGCTGCTACAACGGCTGCATCTACGCCTGCCTGGAGTCTGTGCAGCCACCGCCAGGTAGGGGGACCTGGTGATCCACCTGCAATAGGGAGAAACACCAAGAGACACGTAGGAACCAGGGCAACCAGGCCGCACGGGCATCTCGTCTCAGTTAGGACGTGTTTCAGTGAGGGTCGAGGCAGCCACATAAGCTCTGATTTCCTGGAGTTGTGATGAGTCTTGAGTCAAGAGGGTGGAATTAGTCTAAGGTCAGTGGGTGCTGCAAAATTTCCACCAGTACAAATGGTATAAGGCTATGATGCCAGTTCTTTTCCTGGGAGATATTCAGGTAAAGAACCCCTGATCTGAGGAAGGGCTTATTGAAGCCAGGCAGCTACAACCATCTCATCTCATCCCTGCCTTGTGAAAAGAGAATGAGCAGTAATAGTTTCTTTGGCTTTTATGACCAGGGTCTTGAGGCCCTGACACCCATGTTGTTGCACCATTGAGACAACGGGAACACGACTATAAACACCTTGCTACAAAACTACCAGCCACATCTGTCCTACAGGAACCTGTCAGCCTCATCACTGGCTGTTAGAGAAAAAACAGTGACTTTTTCATAACTCTGTGCTCTGGGGCTGACTCTCCTTGACTGTTTATGGTTTGCTTGTTTGTGTCTGTTGCAGTTCTAGACTGGCTGGTTCAGCCCAAACCCCGCTGGCTGGGAGGAAATGGGTGGCTTTTGGATGGCCCTGAGGAGGTCCTGCAAGGTACGGTACATTTGACAAAGCATCTTCTCTGCAATGTGAGTAATTGAACACTGTTATACCAAAGGCATTAGTTTGGAAAGTAATGTATTCATCACATAGAGGCTTGACAGGGACATTTGGGGCTGCTGGTGTTTGTCTGGAGTTTCCATGGAATTAACCCTGTGTGGTGGAAGAGGGCACAAAATACACACCTGGAGGAAAGCCTGGAGACCACCGAGTACTAGTCCACAGTAGTGATTTTTTTTCCACTTATAAAACATAGATACTTCTGATTGCAAGTTTTATAGAAGAAGGCTTTGTCAACATACATAGGTCTCCTGCCAGCTCCCTAATAGACGGCACGCAGACATGCATGTAGACATAGTCAAGCAGTTGGAATGGAAAGATAAAGACAGAAAATGCAGCAGGCCACGCAGCAACAGGGTTTGGGCACATCGTCAGTGCAGGGGTGGCAGCAGTGCTTTCAAAGTGACCGTCCTGTTGCAGCTAAACTCAAAGCACTTGGCTGTTTTACCTGAAACATGGCTGTTTTATCTGAAAACCTCCAGAGCAGAGGCAAAACTCAGCTCTTGTGCCCTTCTTTCAGATGTCTAAGTAGCAGCTGGAAGCACATGAAATTTTGATTCATGTCAGAGGAATTTATGAGCTGGGGATGGATTGCAAATGCCTGGAAGGCTGCACAAGTTTGATGTTACTCTCAAGGGCAGGGTGCCAGGCAGAGGAGCTGCAGGTGCCCTTCATACGGGAGGGGATCAGCACCTGGGAGAGACTTTCCCTCTCAGTACATAATTATATACACACACACACACAAAAAAAAAAGAAAGATCTGAGTTCCAACCTTGCCTGAGCCCCTAGAAGTTCGGCAGGGAGATCCAGAACACATTGTCTCACCATGTGCCACAGTTTCTCCATATAGAAAAAGGGGCAGAATTATACTCTCCTCTTCTGTAGAGGTTTTGAATTCCAATAACGAAGAAAATCATCTAAGAATTATAGTACTCCTGGCCAGAAATTCTCTAACATCCAGTCTTACACAGTAGTTCCAGACTCACTTGGTTCTTATCTGCTATGGAACCTCCTAGTTCTTCAAGAGAAAATTCATCCTCCAGCTCGCTGGAGTCACACTGACAGATAAAGCAGGTCCCTTCTCACCCATTCCTGTCATGCTCATGTTGTTTGATCTCATTTTATCATCCTTAGCATGACTCAATGGAGCAGTTAGTGGAAGAACCATGAGCCATGGCATCCAACTTGCAGCAGGCGTCCTCAAAATTAAAATCCCAGCAAAACAAGGGGGGAGTGTCTGCACAGTGCCTGTATTTAATATACACAGATAGCAGCCCTGAGTCCTGCTCTATTTTCTCAGTGTGCTCCCCAATTGCTACAGACCAGAGGTTTAAGGTGATCAGTGCCTGCGTTTGTAGCAGGGGTGGCACTGCCTTTCCCCACCATGAGTCACAACCAGAGTTTAGATTTGTCAGGGAGCAAGTGGGTGTGGAACAAAGAACAAAGCAGTAAAGTCCGGTTTCCTGGTGGGTTTTTCCTGATTCCTCTCCCAGCCCTAAACACTGGTTACAAGAGATTTGTAGCTGCTCTCATCTGAGGGAATCCCAGCTTGGAGGAAGCGCCTGTGAGGGAGAACGTGGTGGGCAGAGGACCTGTGTCTTCACCGCTCTCCAGCTGTCACTCAGACCCTGCACAAAAGTGGTGGCAACGGTGGCACTGGAGATACCTGGGCTGATCAACACGCCCCACACTGGGGTAGACAGGTCCTTTCTTTTGTAAGGGGCGAATCAGCACTGCCAAAATTCTCTGCATGTGCCAGCACTTTGGTATCCTTCTTATCCTGCTTGGAAAGGAATCTGAGATCTTCTCTGGGAAGAGATGCAGAAGGGTTTGGTCGCATTGGTGTGTTGTGGCTGGTAACGTTGAGGTGTGAGACCTGCGGGCTTCTTTTCCAGCTGAGGCCTGCAGCACCACTGAGGATGGCGATGAGCCTCTGCATTGCCCCACGGGATACGAGTGCCACATCATCAACCCCGGCAACACCGCCGAGGGAATCCCCAACAGGGGCCAATGTATCAAGCTGCGTGGAAATCCAGGTCAGATGCCTGCAAATGACCCTTCTTTTTGCTCATTCTGTCATGCAAACAGGGTAAGATTTGGCTCACAGGCTCTAAAGCAGACCTAGTAGACTCTGCATAAATGCCAGGGCAAAAAGGGACCCCACTGAGCACAATTAGGTTCCAGTATGTCATTGAAGACACTTGGGAGCATCTGTTTTTGTGACCTACACTAGGCTGAGCAAAAGTACAGAGCCTCAGGACTCCGAAGAAATCGGCCTTTCTTGGCTGAAGCCTCCAACACCCTTGGCAGTAGCTGAGCTGTGTGAACTACGAAAGGGGACACCACGTATGTCTGTCCCGTCTACAACAGTGCAGGCAGAGCGGGTAGTGACCTGCATGTCCCTTTATTTAGCTGCACAATAAATAGAAGTATTTATAATATTATTGCACACTTCATTAAGCAGTGGTAAGTCTCAAATTCCAGTTCTGTCTTCAGACCTTGCTTAGTGCATCCAAAACAGGATTCCCTTTTTTTTTTCTATAAACACATTTGGTCAATAAAGGAGCTCCTGTTGGACAAGTATTTTCCAGAGTAGTTTATAACCTGTCCAGATATGTGTGACTTCATTGACTAGTGAGGTATGTGTGTTTAGACTAACCTACAAGTCATAATATAGCAGCATGAGAGGTCATTTTTGCCATTTAGACACTGTGAAAGCTAAGGGAAGCATCGAAACAGATATCTGAACCATGTCTTTAAAAGACTAAGAAATCTTCCATTTTTAGATTTTAGATTGTTTTTGTTTGTTTGTTTTATACATATATATATTTTCATTTAAGTCCATAATAAGTAATGGAATGTATATCCATATAGGTGTTTTTCAAGCTTAAGACATTTCTGAGATTTTAAATAGCAATATAAATGGTAAACAGAAAATACTTAACTGAAGCTTGAACTTTACAGGCCTCTAGTAGATGGTCTGATGTTGTGCAGAAGTTTTCTTTAATTTGAGAAAATCTGTGATTCCTTAACTGATAACTCCCAAAAAGAATATAAGCATCTAGTGATCAGCAGTTAACCGCTCTCAAGGGAGTGAACCATGACTGCGTAGTTCGAGAATATAAACAGAATTATAAGAAGGTTATAGTGTGTCTAGATGTCTGCATCAGCTGCAGAGAGAGCTGCAGAGAGGTTATTTCCATATCTATGACTTATCTTTGCTGTGCGTGAAGTTTAACACACACAATGAAGGCTGACTGGGTATGTTCTCATTACGTTCCTTCTTTTTCAGATGGTCGTAACCTGAGGCATAAGTATTACAAGGAGTATTTTGGTAAGCTATTAGCATCAAGTGTTTACTATCGTGAGGCTTTACAGTGTGTGCGTTGCACAAAGGGAATTTGTTGCTTATGAAATGAAGGTCTGTGCATAGCTAAAGAGGTTCTTTAATCTCAGATTTCCATGGTCTTACTCTAAGGGCAGTGGCCTGAGTGAAGTCTTGGTGACAGATATTGCCAGCTGTGACACACTGCATTAGATGATCTAGCTGTCTCCCAACACTCCTACCCATGGGGTGAGGAATACCCAATCCTATAATACCGTGGGTTGTTTTTAAGTGCATTTTTGGAGAACACAGAACTCAATCAAGATAGAGTCTCCTACCAAGAGCTTGCTCTGAGTATTGGGATGAGGATAAAAGAAGTCTAGAGCCCATTGAGTCAGTCCCTTGCTGTTATCTCCAACCACATCAGGTGTCAGGTCCCTCCACGAATTGGTAGATCAGCTTCTAGTAGCACCATCTTCCAGAAACTCTCTGCTTTGGTGGCTAGGAAGCTTCTGATTTCCAACTGAAATGTATTCATGTCCGATTTCTGAATTCAAAGTACAGAGGAGAGAAAACATGTGAATGTAGACACTGGAGACTATGTTGTTCATCTAGAAACAGATGAGTCTCGGCACACCAGCAGCCACTCATTTTTTATTGAAGAGATCGTATCAACAGAGGTTGAAGGACAGGAAGAATAGGAAATGCCTGTGTAAATATTCATACAGGAGGAAGCTGCTGGTGCAAAGGCAGAGAAACTACAAAGTACTTTCTGATGAAAGCAAATAACCTAGTGAGTCACTGGGTCTAATCAGAGTTACCTCAAGGTCTTGGGAGGGTGGAAATACCAGTGTCTTCTTTTCTCCTTCCACCCACAGATTTTGACACAAATGTAAAGTCTAACTCTGCCGGGAATCATTTTGCAGGGGGCAGTTCCAACAATGTGGTCGGCTACGTGAAAAACCAGCAGAAGCATCTGGGCTAATCTGAGGTGCTCCTGGGTAAGTCCCCTGAGAAAAAGGGACACCTAGGTTGAGTTGAAATTACCTCTAATCACAGAACTAGCTTAGGGCAGCACCTTAGAGCTGTGCAGGTGACAAGGGTCTCAGGATCCTCGGCATTGCAGACCGCCCAGGGAGAAGACTATGTCTTTCCCATCTTTTCCCCTTTTCATTTTGATTTTAAAAAATGCACCTGATTATTTTGGAAAACACTGGCCTTTTGAGTCCACAGGGGATGGAATGATTTTCAGGATGAAAAATAAATGCTGCAAAACTTTGTGAGCATCACAATTTAGGGAAGAAAAAAGTCATTTAAATGGAGATGATCTTACCCAGCATGTCGTTTTGGATATGTTTTATTTAATTCTCAAGTGGCATGTCTAGGACCCTACTCCAAACCAGATATCTGCATTAAGTACCAAAAAAACGGGAAAACAAATTAAATTATGGGAAAAAAATGATTTCAATAGAGTCAGTCTTACAAATGCTTAGGCGTAAGAATGGCTTCATGTGATAGCTTTATGTGTGTCAACAGCTTCACTAAACAGTGTGACCCACTCCTGTACATAAAGGTAGTCGTATCTGACCAGACCAAAGCCAACTGAAAGAGCTCCAATGATTTTATCAGGCTTTGAATTAGGCAAGAGTAAAAATATTTGCTATAGCAAAGATTCTGCCCTAAGATGGTTTTCTCAACCCTTCAAGCTCCACTCTAAAACCAGCTGGAGCTTGGCTGGCAGGCGCTAAACCAGAGCACGTCCTCCTTGTGCTTACGTCAGGGCTGCTGTTAAGATTGCGTGGCTGCGTAAGGACAAGCTCTGTGCAAACATCCCAGGAAGGGTAAATATTTTAATTCTTTCTTTTGCTTTTCATCCAGCTGGACTACTCTGCTAAGCAGCTTTCAAGGAATGATTTACCGTCTAGTTGTCTGTTTTGGATGGATGCCAGTCCTGAGTCTCCAAACGCACATCTCCTGCACAGCCCTGTCCCTGCCCACTGGTGCCAAAAGGATTTCAATATGCAAGGAAAAATGTGAATCTAGATTTCAAGCCTATTAACGGAGGGAGAAATGTGACCCCCTGAAAAAATCCTCCTCACTTACAAACTGCCCTTCTGCAGGTTAAGTATGAGCAGTGTTGCGCTGCTCTCTGCAAGCCCTTGATGTGGCTCAGAGGCCAGCAATGAGGTAGCCGATACCCCATCCCAAATGCTATTCGGTAGTGTGAAAAGGGAGGAGGTGGTGTCGGAATCAGACCTGACTATTATATCTAAATTACACTGAATAAGTGAGATTGTAGCAGTGAAAGGGCTCCCTGGGTCAAATCCAGTCCCTGCCTTTCTCAAGCAACTGCTTCAGCTAGTCCTGGAGGTTTCTTCTTATTTTTTGGGTTTATGCCTGAGATTCACCTGATTCACACCCAGACAGCAAGTCTAATATCTTAAGAGTTGAGAAAGTCTGAGCTAGGAGCAAAACAAATTTTATCCTGGGTTTATACAGTTGCTTTACTTAAATTCCCCTCTCTGGTGAGCTGTGGATCAAAAGCTAATGATGGAATGGATTTCTTCCTACAACACCTAAGCACTTTGAGGCACAGACCTACCAGGCTTTCTAAGCTGCTATTTTTAGCCAGTTCAGTTTATACTCACCAAGTATACATCTGTATTTTTGTACCTGCAAAACCTCAACGGGAGGACTGAAGGCTGGATATGTATTATGAATATTAGAAAAGCCAAAGCACGACAAAAAATGTGTGATTAAAAAGATTGTCTGGCAGAAGGGCAGCTGCTCCATAGAAGTCCTGGCCCTTTATGTTCACTTCCACAAATCCTTAAGGACATTATTTGTATTTGGGCCTTGCTTAGCTTTATAAAATGGAAAACATTTTTTCTGTGCATATTTTCCTTTCCTATGGCAGCTCCCTAAAGGGACAGCAGCAGTTTGTTTGGACGGATCTGCCAGAATCAGTAGGTAAAAGAAGTCATTTTTGCTCCCTTGTTTAGTACGTCCCCATCTGCAGTCATAAAATTAACATTTTTATGTACAGAGCAGTAGTGGCGCATGTAAATACCCAGTCCACAAATACAAGCACTTGCTCTCACCCACCAGCTACAAGGTTTTTTCAATTCTCCAAGCAGTTTAAGTCAAAAAAGGCGCCTCTAAAACACTCGATATGTTGCATATGGCATTTGCAGCTGGCGAGATAAAAGCTGCCAAACTGCTTTTGCTCTTTCCTTGCATACACAGACACATTCCTTGGTGCTTTACAGTGCAAAGGAACAAAACGAGTGCTCCACCTTTCCCTGAATATCTCCATCCATGAAACTCCCTTTATTTCTCTGTGCTTTCTTCCATATGTTAAGTGCAATGTGGTATTTGCACAGGCCTCTTTCTAGAATATTATCATATATGTCTTATCACAGTGATTTGTTAACTCCTGCTAAAAAGGTAGGAGCCCATATTTCATAGTCCCAGTCTTAGCTGAGGCCAGGAACTTGCCTTTTTTGGAGTGACACTACTTGATGTCTTAAAACACTACAGCTTGTAGCCAAAACTACAAGTCTTGCACCCAGATGCTGCTCAGTGAAACAGCTTGGGTTTTTTACAGCATGTTTTTTTTAGAAAAGTCAGATTCTGAATTTCTGTTTACTGAACATCACCCTTCCTAGTGGTGCTATATTTTTTTTGTTTTTTTTTCAATGTTCTTGTTAATAGCCAAACTGAGAAACAAAACCTACAGTGTTTTCAGCCTTGAAGCCCTCTACACTTCAGGAAAAAAGGAAAAAAAGCAGATTGAATGAATTCTCCCGATCTTATTTTCTCCAAAGTGGCTGAACATCAACCTTATGAAGCACAGTAAGAAATCACAAATGTAGAGGTGTAGGGGTTCTTTTTAATGTTCCTGTGTACATTTTAAAGCATGTTTGGTGCTAGGGTAACCTCTCCACGCTGGGTGCTAGCGATGCTCTGTGCACGTGCTCTCCAGACACGCGCACGTCCTGCGACTTTGGTGCTCAATAAAACGTGTCCGGTCGATTTTTCAACTATACCCAGTCTTGGTTGTGTATTCTTGCCCTAAGCTTGCCCTAAAATTATGTAAATTAATTGTGAAAGGTGTGGTGCTGCTGGGCGTTGAGCACCTCGGTGCAGGTGACACTTTGCCCGGAGGAAGGCTCTTGAGAGTAGGGCAGGTGCAATAAAGTTCCCCAGGGCACAGGAGGCTGCATCTTTTATCACGCTTCATTTTTATGCAGCAGACACTACGTTGCTGAAAGAGCATCTGGGAACTCAGCAAAGGGAAATGTTCTAGCAGAGCTACAAGCAGGAATAGTATCTCAGCTGAGTTAATTCAGTTCAATTGGGGTCAGTGCATCAAATATGATGTAAAACAGCTGGTGGCCCCAGGAGACAACACTAGATGTCATGGTTGCTCTTGAATCTTGTGCAGCTCCTCGATCATGAGGATGACAACATCCTTTAGCAACAGTGTTTGTTTCCCCTTCCTTGCAAAAGGCCCAAATGAGTAGAAAATGTTGGCACTTCAGCTCAGAAAATATTTTTTTGCTCTTGAAGTAACTTTTGGGACCATAACCAGGAGTTATCACTGGAGGCCTGCACTGAAACTCCAGAGGGCAGCTCCAGATCTGCGGAACCTGCATGTATGAAAATGAAGAAAAAAAAAAAAAAAAAACAACCTAAANAATGTTGGCACTTCAGCTCAGAAAATATTTTTTTGCTCTTGAAGTAACTTTTGGGACCATAACCAGGAGTTATCACTGGAGGCCTGCACTGAAACTCCAGAGGGCAGCTCCAGATCTGCAGAACCTGCATATGTGAAAATGAAGCAAAAAAAAAAGAACCTAAAAAAACCTGTAACATTGAGATTTCATGTTCAGAGCTCCATGGTGAAGGATTGCATTTGTTGCAGTGGAAAAGCTGTCTCGTGGCCTCATGAGCAGAGAGACAAGTCATGCAGTGTCCTTGGAGACTGGTGGTTTCTTTTCCCACTCGCTACAGATGGAATTTGTTCATTTTCGTGGCTGTTTACTTCTCCCATGTCGCACTGTGCACTCAGGGTAGGCTTTTCCCTGCAAATGCTGCCAGGCTTGCAGCTATCATCTGCCCATGACGAATGCAGCATCAGAAGTAGCTCCTCGGGCCAAAATGCTCCCTGTCCCCCTTCCCTGTGGAGAGAGGAGCCCTGGGAGGAGGGCCTGGACCTGGAGATGCTGAGTGGGCTGGATCACCCGCCTGGGACATCCCACCAGGGAGCTTCCCAGTGAATACCTTGTGGTGGGTGCTTGCACAGGAGGGATGTGACCGCAGAACGTGGGAATTGCAGCAAATTCTGCACGAGGGTTTTTTTTCCTCAAGGTGGCACAAGAGGAGCAGAAGTGTAACAGCCCCTGGCTACGGGAAAGGAATCGGGCGCCAGAAACCCCTGTGAGGCTCCCCTGTGACATAGCAGTGGCTGTTCTAGCTGCTATTTTATTCAATGATTATATTAAAATACCTGCTTTTATTAATTAAAAAAAAAATTCTTTTTTTTTCCAAATAACCTACTTGGAATTGGAGTCTGGCCCTGCCCTTTGTTATTCAGTGATGATGATGGTTTAAGGACAAGTATTTGCAGCCTGACACAGTCTGCTCCTCACCCGTGAGATGCTAAATAACCAGGGAATTAGTAGCAGGGAGGAAAACTTTTGTATCTAAAACACTGGCATTTCTGCAGTTAGTTAAGCAGGAAATGCTATCAGGTTGCTGGATCTTCTGTGCTACATCTTTACTTGGGTGAAAATTATACATGTTGGGCCAGCATGCAGAAATACCGGTTGCATTAGGGCCACTTTCTTAACATTATTTTCCTTATGCAATCCCAGCATTTGCTGAGCTATGAGATGGGCAAATGCGTGACTCGTCCATAGGATTTCCCAAGAGCTGGAGATCAGAGGCAGCCAGAAAATATAATTCCAGCCTGTGCCGCAATCTTGTAGGATGCCTGGTGAGTGTTCAGCGAGAACCACGTTTTTCACCACTTTCCCATCAGGAAACCATGTGGGCCTCATCCCAGCGTGCTCGGATGAATGGGAGAAGCTCTTCCCGTGCCAGGCCGTGCCCAGGAGCGTGCGGAGGTTTAACCACCAAGTACCCGCGGGACTCGGGAAGCTCCACATCGCTCCCAAGCTCTGGGTGCAGCCACAGCCCTTACTTCACCCAGCTGGGCAAGTCGGGACATCGTCCTCTGGCACCTTCCCGTGGGAAGGAGCGTTGCAGCCGTCCAGGAACGTCCGCATCCATCTTGTGCAGGAAGGGGAGGACGTGGGGGAGAAGCCGGCTGCAGCTCCTTGCTCCCTGGCAGTGGGATGTACCCTCCAGGAGGGATGCTCGCGTTTAGCTTCTGCATCCGTGTGCTAAAATCCAAGGGGATCCATCCCTCTGCCGCAAAGCAGAGAGGACGTGTGCAAGGTTTCCCGGGCTGGAAGTCCCCGAACAGGCTGGGCGGCTGCCGGAGAGGTGGCACCGGCGACGCTCCTCCTGCCCGGCGGGAGGGCGGAGGGAAGCGCCCGGCTATATGAGCGGCGCCGGCGCGGGCCGCCTCACGCCATGCCGGGACGGGGCCTCCTCGCCCGCCTCGCGCAGGGCCCTGCACTCGGGCGCCGCGTGCCCAGCGCCTACCGGCCCCTGGGCAGCGCCGAGGAGGAGGAGGAGGAAGAGGTGAGAGCTTAGCCTCTGCGGAGCAGCCTGTGCGCCGGGGCTGCTGCTCTGGGGTGGCGGTGGCAGGATGAGGACGGGTGACTTGGGGTATGGGGCACTGCCGGGACGTGTGGCCCATTAGGAATGCGTGAACCTGGGCACGTGGTGGCACCGTGGGTGGCTGCGATGGCCAGTCCTGTCCCCGTGCTCCCCTCGGTGTCACTGGTAGTGTCACAGCTCGCGCTGAGTGACTCCAAAAGGACTTTACAGCAGCTCTCAGCAGAGCCCGCACTGGAGACCACCTGCTTCTCTTGGACAAGGCTCATGTGAGAATGTGGATTTTCATTTATTTCTTCATTTTCCCCCTTTCTGTCATTTCTTCCCACGTCACGGCTGGACCAGGGTGCCCTCCCATTCTACCCGCTCATGAGCGTAGGGCTCATCCCTATTGCCATCCCAGTGGTACCATCCGTGCTCCAACAGGATCTCGTGCTCCATCCTTCATCCCGCGAGTGCCTCCGAGGCCACGTTCCTGGCCTTACCTAGCCAGGACGCCACCAGCACTCAGCCTGTTCTTTGGCAATACCATGTTTGTTGCACCACAATGTTTCATGTTGGCTTCCACATCTGCAACCTCATGGAGCCCGAGCTCTGGTCTGCGCAGGGCGTTTTTCATTTCTGGTCTGCCAGGAAAATGCCCCACGCTCTTGCTGCAGGCCTAGGAAGTAGGAAACAATGTGAAGCGATGGGAATTTCCAGTGGGAAATGCCCTTCCGAGGCAAAGGCAGTGTCAGTCTGAGGTCAGTGCGAGCCTGCAAGATGCAAAGACAGCTCTGAAATAACCTGAAGCCGAAGCCTCTGTGGATATAGATTCGCTTAAAGGAGGGATGTTTCATGGAGAGAGGAGTGAGGAGCACCCAGATGGCTCCCGTCTGCGTATCCCGCTGCCCAGGGTGCGGCGCGTTAACCTCCTCCGTGGCTTCACAGCATCCACTGCGCGAGTGGGCTGGAAGAGGAGGAGGATGAAGACGAGGAG